>JBAMYA010000018.1:11922961-11936772 GCA_037176975.1 Arrhamphus sclerolepis | reverse complement strand
AAAGCGGAAAAGGTCGAGGTGTGGTGTTTTCGGGGGGGGTTTTTTCAGGGAGGGGGAAAAATCGGGTTGTTTTGCAGGGGAGCTTCACTGGGAGGAAGTTTTTTTTTTTTTTTTTTTTTTTTTGGGTTTTGTTTTGTTTGCATCCAAAATCATAACAGTTTTCACTTCACCTTGAATGTTTCTTTGGACATAAGACACATTAAATATTTGCATTAAGTTCTGGTCACTCAGGGAATGGAAGAGTCACGGTCTGTTGTTTTGTTTTGTTTTGTTTTTTCCCTCTGACCTCAGGTCTCACCTGCAGTAATTTAAAAGTGGAGCACTTGCCAGCACTGCCTCCTCAACTGGATTCATGAAATTATGATTTTACCCAAAGGTTTCTAGATCACATGAGTCATCTCCTTATATGGTGGTCCGTTATGCTAATTAATGAGCTTCGTGAGTGTGCTCTCCACGTGTGAGCCACTGAAATTCACTAATTTACACATATTCTTATGGAAAAGTCTGAGCTTTTTGCAGCATTCGTTAATCCAGAACTAATTTTTGGTAAGGAGGTGATTTATGTGCAAACGTGCTCACAGATTTACAAAGGTTTCATGAATGAGGCCCAGTGAAGTCAGTATTAAGACACACTGGAGATGCCCTCTTTATTCTACCTCCACTTTCTAACTGTTCCTTCACACAATGATGATACTAAGGTGCACTATGTGTGTGCTTTCACATAGAATTATAACGTTCTGTAAACCCTTTCCTCTGCTTTTTGCTCCATAGCCACCAGCGAGTCACTGATTGCTTTATTCAGTCAGAGCTGAATAAACACTTAAAACATTTAAATAGATGAATAAAACAGATGAAATAAAGTTTGCACCTGGTTATTGCAGTGGGACACATGCAGTGTTTTTGACCTCAGTTTGGCATCCGTGGAGCTTCCACGGCTGCAAAAAGGAGACGTCAAGTCAGCCTGAGCAGGTGGTGACTGTTGGTGACCCCTTCAGTTTACTAAACATGGAAACAAGCTTCGCTGAGTAGTTAGTGCCCCAAGGCTGAACATTCTGACAGCAGGCTGTGTGAATTGGACTATACAGAGCCAGTTTTAGGAAAAATAAATAAATAAATAAATGAATAAATGGCTCTTGGTGTGTTCTCCACACCAAAACCAAATACTTTTAGTAAGGGTGATGACAGTGGCCTGTAGTTTGATTTTAACTTGCAATTGTTTCACAAGTTTGTGAAATATCCGTAACTTCATTTCCAGTATTGTTTCTTTGTTGTGTGTAATAGAAAGGAGAGGCTGCAACACTAAGACTAAGACTAAATGCTGTTGCACCAATTATTGTGGCAAACAAACAAAAGTGTGAGAAAATCTGCTCATTTGTGTACTGAAGTGACCTGTGGATTTCCTCCAAAGTATGAGAAAATTTGATTATCTGCAATATCAGTTCACTAGATTACTCATCCACAATTTATGCATGACTCTCTGACCAAATAACTTTGACAATGCAACTTTTACATTTCATCCAGTCATGAAAACATCATATTCGCACACCGTCACATTAATGAAAATGAGTGCATTGGAAAAAGGGAGGAAAGTGGCATTAACTTCCTCTGTTGCTAACATCTTCTGTTCAAGAAAAGGTCACAGGGCAAAAAGCATTACAATATAAATCAGCCAAGGATGCTAAGGGGTCTTGTCCTCTGATCTGTCACTGTCTTCTGTACCTCAGCTCTAATTAACTTGCTGACACTCTGTAATTATGAAAACTGTACTTTATTGTTACTGTCAGTTCCAGGCTACAGTGGCTCAAGGGCATAGGAACTACGCGGAGGTGAGGGTGGAGTCTAGACACTTGCCAGAAACTCATATAGAGGATAACAAACCCTACAAACAATGCTGCTATTTTTTCTTTTTCTTTTTTTGCACGGTCTTTACTATACCATGTACACCACCAGATTTAGTTGTATCAAAATTACACAAATACCTTGCAACTTCCTTGAGACAACAATAGAATATCTTTATTTCTAAGTCTACTTTTTATAGCTTATGATAAAAAAATACATCTCTCACACCTGTAGAGCTGTCTGGGTTTGTTACAGTGTGAAGTATCTCCGCCTTTTTCTTTTTAAACATTAAGCCACATGAGAACCTTTTACACATAGAAATACATGCATACATGAAAACCCTAAATCGATGCACACTGATGGGATTAAAGGGCCACTCCAAAGCATTTTACACACGCAGTTAAAAATAAGAGTCTCAGTTGTGTGAAACCACTGAGGAGATAACCCTGGAAAGCCATCCAGCAGTTAATATGTCATTTACTTGCGATACACATTAACCTAACCCATGACAGTTAACCAATACATTATGTTCATGTGAATGTAATTATGGCTAATATGCAAACCACTCTGCCAACTCTTGTGCAATATTGACTAGTCTTCTTCGATTACTCTGTGTGGGGTGAACAGAAAAGCCTACATTTACAGACCACACAACATTAATTTGCATCCCCGTTATTTTAATTTGACAAACATTCATTTGGAAGGGTAATGACATTCAAGCTTGAATTTCTGTATCACGGTGGCGTGGTGTGACACTGAGACAGTCTTGAAAACATGTGTGACTCTGCTGTTCACAGCACTGTAACACATTCGCTGGTTTACTGTTGGTCCCTCGCCATCAAGCCACGGAGCTCATGATAGCTCAGGGTCATATGCCAGAGTTCTCTGCTCATATAAAGCCTGCTAGCTGTAGGCTACTAAATATTTTCCACCCGTGTCAGAGAGGCCATCCAAAATGCAGATGACTACAGATGTGCTCTCAGTCTGACCTTGTTTTGTCTGCTCTGTCCTCCATTGCACCTTTTTTTTTTCAGTCTCACCCTCCTTTTGACTAATGGATTAAGTCAATTATGACATGGCTGTGCCCACATTCTGTTGGTAAGGTGAAAATTGATATCCCAGCATTGCAATTCTTATTAGACTGTTAATGAAATTGCATTACCCCAGAGCATTACCATCTCTTGACATTAGGAGAGATGTAAAGCACGGGTGATGTTTTTGTCTACTTCATTTTAAAGTTAAAAGCAATGTCCAGACTGAACATTTCTCTTCTCTCATATGTTTAAGTACACAGCCCACATGCTTACGGATGCCATCAGCTGGCAGGTATTCACTGGTGCTGAAGGGGTTACAGTAACATACTCAGGTTAGGGGCAGCTTACAAAAGCGCTGGAATGCAAAGAGACCGATTAAATGGCCTTATCGAACCCTGTCTGGAACTGAACTACCCCCGCAAACACCACACTCACAAACACTGTCTAAAAGACACAAAAAAACAACTCACTGACCTCTGATCTTTCTACTCAGTTGCCTGCTCTTCAATAGGTACACCAGGACTACATTTAAAGGCTTTCATGTTTCTGATACAGTTTAAACTTTTTTTTTTCTTCTTATAACTGTACCCTGAGTGTAACTACTAATGAGGTTGTTTCTAAAGGATTTGCATAATCGAATTCATATGAGGACTCCAGAATGTGGGAGAGTGGAGTTCTTATCTGGACGTGCATTCCTGAGGTCCCAACTATTCTGCTGAACACCTGGTGTGAACGTCACCACGCTGTTATCATAAAGAAAGTGCACATGGAGAGTACTGCTTGACAACATGTGTTTAGAATTAACAGGAAATATATTTTCCTATCTCCTGCTGTTCTTTTAGAGCTCCTGAAATGCTTTTAATTTTCATGGTAGCACATGAGAACTTTGATACAATTGAAACAAAAAGAAAACATATAATACTTTGAACTCTACTTTCATGACACTACTTTATACTTGGAGGATTTTTTTTTTTACTACACAGGCCACATGGCACTGCAAAGTGCTGTACAGTAATCTGTGTTTTACAAATCCAGAATAAGTTTTTCCAAACAATCTGCAAATCTAAATGTGTTACTTGGAAATTCACTGATAATTAATCAATGGTCATGTGCAATACAGACGTTTTAAATGAAATCAGTAATAGCCACATGAAAAGTCTAATTTATTACCTTTTTCTGATTGCATTTGATAGCTCAGGTCTAAACTTAGCTAAAGAACCACACCCATTGAGTTTAATGACATGAGTGCTGGAATTTCCACAATACACTGATAGATACATTTCCATTTTATAGATTATAGCTAAGGATTTGATACAGTTTTGTTTTAGAATTGGCTTAAAAGTCTAAACCATTGGACTGACCTTTAGTAATGAATAGGTTCATGCTTCACATGTTTGTAAGACAACCTACCTGACTCATCCTCTTCGTCACATCTTCCCTCCCGGTTTGAGAAGTTCTCCTCACAGCAGCCCGATCTCTCTCCATGTAGATCTCTCTCTCTCTGCTTTGCATCATCAATAACTTCAAAGGCACAAAAGCAGCTAAATTAGGTCCGCCACTTTCTTCCGTCATGACTAATGAGCTCTCCCTTCGTTTGTGTATTAGTCCCGCTCTGCTGTAGCCATACCCCGGGGAACAGGCCACTGCTGTGCCTTCTATGAACAGGTAAGCCTAAACAGATGACAAGGCAACAGAATGGAAATAGAAACAATAGGGTTTTGTTTGAGTTTCGCTACATGCACAGTATTGTATGGCACTTGCAACCAGGTGTACATTTACCCCTTCACTAAAGAAAATCAGAAAATATTAGCAATGACCACGTATTTGATAAGTTAACTTATGGTAAATGGCAATCTACAGCCTTTTCTTTCTTACATGAAAAAAAATCCGGATTTCAAAACTGTGTCTGCCTTGTAATGATTCATACTTGTTGTTGAATGCAGACAGAGATAGAAAAAAAAGAGTGTGTTTACAGTCATTTGAAAATGGAGAATTTTATAAAACATAACCTGCTACGCACCCAGAGAGGGGTGTTGAACTCCTTGTGGGTATGGAAATATCTGATTAACTATCAAGATCATCTTCCAGAGTCTTTGGCAGCATGGACATGACTGATTTAGCCTATCATTAAATAGTGTGCCCACAAAAATCTAAAAATACTCACACCAATGAGATCATACATTTGGAGACAGAGAGAGACAGACGATGATGATTATAGGCTTTTGTCACAGGAAAGAAATGATTATTTGTCAGCACCATGTCAAAAGAGGCCACAGAAGAAATCAGCGCTCTGACTGGCCAGAGAATGCATTTCAAATCCTTTTTTCCTAGAAAAACTGCATTGTTATTGAATGAGTAGACTGCTATTGGTTATCACTTAATGGTATTTTGCCAATAAATAACTGAGATGAGAAATATAACTGCTGTGTCATCCCTGTTGAGGAGCTAAGGCTACTGAGCATCAAAAACAAGAATAAAAGTACTTTATAATCTATTGTTGTGAATGACAGTGAACTCCAAATGTATGAAGCCATCATGGCGACTTAACTTGACAAAACACACAGGGAAGCAGCTAAAGTCAGATGGCCTCATGATACTCATGTACACAAGTCAATTAAAAGTAAGAGACCTCTGAACTTAGATAAAGTGCAATGTACTATTGAGGTTTATATGACTCCTAAAGCAACGCCTGGGCCAGAGCTTAGATAAAGTGATTTTTATGGCTGTCGTACATTATAAATCTGAGTTCACTGGCATTCACTTCCTCTGACATGACATTCCCCATGCCATATAAATTTGGCTTTTTTTTTAAAGAAAAAAAAAAAAAGATTCAGTTAGGCTATAATTCACAAGAAACATCAATTTCTTTTCCTTTAGAAAACAAACGAATTCATAAACCGACATTGAGCATACAATGAGCACAGTTTTGATCCTTTTACGGTAACTTTTCTTTTCTGTCAGTGTGTGTGGACTGACTGGGAGGAGGAGAGGCTCTTGTTCCGACGAGACCAAAAGGTGGCAGTATTGAGTTTTGTACTGATGTGCCGAGGCATCTCAAAGCATTTGAAGGCACCTTTTTTCATATATTTGGTCCAAGTTAGCGCTAAGCTTCTTGAACATATAACGCAATTGTTCAATATGTACTTAATGTAGTAAAGACTAGAACGAGAAGAATTATGGACAGTGTCATTAATAAATTAAAGCTTTTTCTTTTTTCTTCCGGGTGGGGGGGAGAATGCTGCATGGAAGAGACAATAGGTCTATTAGCTTCAAGAGGAAAAAAAAGTAACATCTTTGTTCATATCTATCATTTTCTTTCTCTGATTTGTCCTAAAAATAAGTATAAATAAAATAATTCTGTAGCATGTGCCGATACTTTTTTTTTCCCCCACTGATGTCAAAATATATGATGATTCTAAACTAAATATATTTTATTTCATATAATCATGAATATGCAGTGGAGTGCGTCCCAGCTGACAGTCAGCTGGTGGCCTCTGACAGTTGAGAAAAAGTTTTGCTTTCTTCGGGCTACTGATATGGTAATTAGCTCTCGGAGTGTGCGACCCTATTGGCTCTTCGTCCGAGTCAATTTCCCATTTCAGCCTGACGTCAGGACTACAAGCTCTTAAACTCATCTGCTGTGTGATCCCAGTAAAAAAATCGCCCCAGCAGTCAGCCCGCGTGTAAGTTGCGAGGTTGCATTCACTCCCCGACTCTCGGCCCGTTTCCCTGCTCCGCTTGCGTAATGTATTCCTGAAGAAGCCGTAAAGTGTTAAATGTTTGAAACACAAAACCGCCGTGTTTCACATGCTGAAAAAGGACTCCGCTACTCGCGCGCGCAGCACTGCTGTCTGTGCAATAGACTCTGCAAAGAAAAACTACTCTCGCGCGCCTGCAAGTCCGTGGCTGCACAGAGGACGCTGAAAATCATATTTTCCACTTTCGAGACAAACGCTTTAAAAAACAAACAAACAACAAACTGGCGCACGTTCTTCCCAACCAGTCCAGTTTGACAGCTGCTCTTCACCCAGTTTGGAGGACTGTGAGCAGCAAGAGGATGGCATCAGAGCTGGCAATGAGCAACTCCGACCTGCCCACCAGTCCCCTGGCCATGGAATATGTTAATGACTTCGATCTGATGAAGTTTGAAGTGAAAAAGGAGCCGGTGGAGCCCGATCGCAACATCAACCAGTGCAGTCGCCTTATCACCGGGGGATCCTTGTCTTCCACCCCGATGAGCACGCCTTGCAGCTCGGTGCCCCCTTCCCCAAGCTTCTCGGCGCCTAGTCCGGGCTCGGGGAGCGAACAGAAGACACACATAGAGGATTTCTACTGGATGTCCGGTTATCAACAGCAGTTGAACCCAGAGGCGCTGGGCTTCAGCCCCGAAGATGCAGTCGAGGCGCTCATCAACAGCAGTCACCAGCTCCAGTCCTTCGATGGCTACGGCAGGGGCCAGCAGTTCGCCGGCGCAGCCGGGACAGGAGGCGCCATGGCCGGGGAAGAGATGGGGTCTGCCGCCGCGGTGGTGTCGGCGGTCATCGCTGCAGCAGCCGCTCAGAACGGAGCGCAACACCACCACCACCACCATCACCACCACAGCAGCAGCCACCACCAGGCGCCCGGCGCCCAGTCCAACGGCACCTCTGGGACAAATCACCCACACATGCGCCTGGACGAGCGCTTTTCCGACGAGCAGCTGGTGACCATGTCAGTGCGGGAGCTCAACCGGCAGCTACGGGGGGTCAGCAAAGAAGAAGTGATCAGACTGAAACAGAAGAGGAGGACCCTAAAGAACAGAGGCTACGCGCAGTCCTGCCGCTTCAAGCGGGTCCAGCAGCGGCACGTCCTGGAGGGAGAGAAGACGCAACTCCTGCAGCAGGTCGAGCACCTAAAGCAGGAGATCTCCAGGCTGGTCCGGGAGAGGGACGCGTACAAAGAAAAGTATGAGAAGCTCATCAGCAACGGCTTCAGAGAAAATGGATCCAGCAGTGACAACAACCCTTCATCTCCGGAGTTTTTCATGTGAGTCTCGACTTTATCGCGAAAAGAAAAGAAAAGAGAAATCAAATGAGTTACTCACCTCGCTTAAAAAGTTTTCTTTGTGAAACTTTTTTTTTTTTTTATTGTTATTATTTTGGAGTAAAGCCTACTAGACCAAGAACTAATTTGGCGACTTTTTATTTTTTATTTTTTATTTTAATACATTTTTGAGGAAAAAAGAATTTCCTCAAGTCTTCAACTATTTGAGATTTGGAGGGCTTTGTCATACTCTCTTTTTTTTAATTATTTTTTATTTTTGGAGAGGCATATTCAGAAAACTTCCATCTACTTTTTTTGCTTTCATACCCAGTAGCCTATTCTCATAGCGTGTTTGTCAAGATCTTATTGTGCATTAGATTTGCAGTGTTTGATTTTTGAAAGTTGATCCAACTTCATGCCGCAGTACACGAAGTGTGCATGTAAGCACTGAGTGTACTCACTGAAGTTTATCAACGTGCCCTTTTACACCATTTGTACAGATTCCTGTAAACAAACAAAAAACAAACAAAAAAAAATCAAAAAACAAACAAACAAAAAAAACTGCATCCATCGACAATATGTTTTTTTTTTTGTCTTTTTTTTTCTTTTTTTTCTGTCTGCCAAACTTGGAGGATTGCAAGCCTGCCGTTTGACGCCACCTCATCTCATGCGTTTGCTTGTTATTATGTTGAGAAACAAAAGACTATATTCATTACAAACTATCCATTGTTGTTGTTATTTTTTCTTTCTTTTTTTTTTTTTTTTGGAAAAAAAAGTGTTATTGAACTGCCCTGCATGCTGGACATGTACGGTTTTTTTTTTCTTCTTTTTTTGTGCTTGAAGATGTCTCTTTTTTTGTCAGATGACTCCAGCATGGCATTCATGACTTCATTTTGGCTTCCTCACTTTTTTGGGACAGCGGCAAAAAAGTGACAGGACTTCCCTCCCTCTAGAATCTATACAAGTGCACTTCAGCTGTGTTGAAGTGCACCACCATCGGCTGTCATTAGACTGCAGTGAATGCGCAATGCATTCCTGATGGAAGTTTGTCGGCGGGGATCCTGGTGCGAGGGGGGGAAAAAAAAGAGACTCCAAACCACAAGTCCATATTCTGGAAGTTAAGTCTGTTGCTATAAGCCTTTATTGTTATTTAAAGATATACCATTGTGCGTTTGTCAACCTTTTGGATAATTTTTAAAGCGTAATTTAAGTACAAAGTTTTATAATCTTAAGTTGCAGAGGACAAGATGTGCTACAGGTTGAAGCCCAAAGTAAGTAGATTGCTGCACAAAAAAAGAAGGTTTTTTTTTCAACTAGAATTTTGAAAAATTGGCGTTACTCCAATTTATACAGTGAGCAGCATTGTGCAGTGCAAAAACAGCACTTTTGCAGCATGTGCTTTAAAGCCAAGTGTGAGAGCTTTGGTCTCCACCATATATTTAATTATTGTATTTCAAAGTAAAGAAAACGAAAGTTAAAAAAAAAGAAAAAAAAGGGAGGGATAGAGAGAGAAAAAGACAAATACAGTTGATAAAGATCATTCTCATCGTTGAAGTTGAAGTTAAATGCCACACTTCTGGAAATGTGTTTCCTCCAAACTGACATATTATGAACTGAAATGCACTAAAACATCTCGTCTGTTGTTGTAGATGTTAGATACAAGTTCATCTCCACCTTTCATAAAGATAAGTTTGACATTCTTCTACAACTTTAGCATAACATTTTTGAGATATAATGACCATTGAAGAGAGACTGTTGTTTTGTCTTAAGCAAAGTCAATACTGGCAAAGCAATAACTAATTATCATAATCAATAATGTCTGGACATTGTTAAAACTTCAGGGATTGACACCCTGCATGTATAAAAGGAGAGAGTATCATTCGCCAGTAAATCTTGAGAATATGTTAATTAAACTTTCATCTTATATATATTATACATATATATATATATTTTGCTGTGCAAAATTATACCACTCACTAACCATATGTGATGTTCATATGTGCTCGTTTTTCATTTCATACAATTAAATGATATGCAATAAATGTATGTAACTGTCTTCAATATGTTTCTCATTTTCTTTTTGACTTGTCTGGTGAAGAATCTTTGCTTTTGGAATTGAAGCATGCAATGAAACGCAAATCAAACTGTTGTTTCAGCATTATTTCTGTTTGCTGACGCTGACCCCTTTCAATAGGTTTATTCCAACATCAGTTTAATAACGGGCCACCTGGGTTCTAATGAGAAACATAATTCAAAACGGTAGTTCTTTCAATATATAATAACAGTAAAAATACCAAGCAAAACATGCAAAAGCTGACAAATTTCAAGTCTTCTCATGCATGGACTCTAAAACAGGAGGAGATGCAGCCTCCCCGTTGCAGATAAGTTATTGGAAGCACAGAAAATATTAAGATGTGCTTTGGCCTCTGTTCACTTGAATGTGTTTTTATTTGACGCACCACTGTCTGACAGACTTTTTAACCTTTTCCTAAAAAAGAAATAAAAAGAATAAAAAAGAGGCTCTCACAACATAATGATTCAGCCTGAAGTCTTATTCGTTCCTTATTCGTTGAACCCTGCAATCAAATCTTTACATACTATGTTTATGAATTCTATCAAAAAACTCCACTTTGCTTTTGTGCATCCAAGACAGTAGACACAAATGAGGTTTTACATTTGATAATAGATCCTTTTGATTTGATTTTAAATCGTAATGTGTGATGATTGTGTCTGTGTTATTCTCTGTTTCTCTCTTCAGGTGCTTACATGTAGGTGTGTGCAACTATGTTTGTGTGTTCAGATGTGTGTAAATCTGAAAGTGTGTGTTTCCCTGAGCGACGATATGTAATGATTACATCTCTATATATGAGTTTCGTGTGGTTTTGCATGTTCCATATTTTCGCCTATATGTCCTTTCTCATTATCTTTAGCAGTCATTGCGTTCATGTCTGTTTTGTCCGCTGTTTTTGTTTTTTTTTTTGTTTTTTTTCTTTTCTTTTCTTTTTTTAATGACACAGTGCGGTCACTGTCATTAACATGTCATCATTTAGCTATCCCAGTTTCACCCAGCGTCATCCTTTTTGGCTTTGCGTCTGGATGTTGGTGTGGAGCAGACGTGCTCTGGGCAACGGGGTGCAGAGAGAGCACAGCCACGACAGGCATGTGAGGGGGCGCTGGAGAAAGTGCCGGTTTAAGTCAGCTGCTGTGACAAGCAGAAGAGGCCACATACTGCTCAATTAAATCCTTCATTTCAGTTACGATTATCTCCTTCAACATTACATTTTTTTTTTTTTTTTCTAATTTACCAAAAAGCCTTATTCCTGAAGCACAAAAGTTCTTGTGGAAGTTCTGATTCAAGGAGTGGGCTTGTAGGCATCTCGTTTCACTGTTCCAGAACAGGATGGCCAACATGCCAACATACACTCTGAAATACACTGGTTTCTGAGGTCAGATTCAGTCTTGGGTTTTGTCAGCGTTTTGCAGCTAAGCCACAGCTGTGCATGGCTGTGAGCAAGGGACATCCACAAACAAGGCTTTTGCTAAAGATTAACCACACCTTCAGTGTTCAGTGTGTTAGCAATGCACTGAGTGATCAAGCCTTATTCAATACTATGCACAATGGCCTTCGCAGTTATGAATTTAAAAATGAACTTTCCAAAAAACAAACAAACAAAAAAAGACAGAAAACTTCTGCGCAATGAGATGATGAACTGATACTTCTGTCCCTAAAACAGAAAGCAAAAGGACATTTTCACCCAATACTTGTATTGTACCTGAGATGTGTGCTGCTGCTGTGGTGGCTGATTTGCTCAGAGTGAAGGCAGAGACTGAGACAATAGTCGGGCTTGGGCTGAATTAAATGATTTTGCTGATGATTAATAGTGGTGTGGGCCACTGGCTCCTACAACGCATAGATGATAAATCGTGAGTGCAGCTCTGTGCAGCTGTGCCAGTGTTGGGTCTTAGCATGCACACACCATGCAATTTACAGCCAAGCTGCTCTCCTTCTTCCTCAATTTATCTAATTACATCTATTTGATCTAAGCTGTAGTGTGGCTATGTTTTGCTATTTCTTATTAACCACAACAATGTACAGAATTACTTCAGGGAAGATCGCTTTTGGGATGTTTTTTTCCCGTTTAACAGAAGAGTTTTTGTACTTGCCATTTCAAAGAAAAAAATGATTCCTTCCATGCTTAGAAGCTCGGTTTCACTCTTCCAAAGGCCATGCATTTGTGTGGTGGAGCTTTTGAAGTGTTTTGAGTGGTATGTAAAAAATGAAGACAAGAAAAAAAGGTTTCTGGTTAAGGGCTGTCATGTTAGACTCATGTTTAGTTTTTATTGTTTCCTTATTGGAACAGATCATTTAGGCCTCTCATGTTCATACACTAGAACTGAAAACATGCACACCACAAATACAAACTTTATAACAGACCTGCCACAGATTTCCCCAATTCCTTTGTTTCACAGCACACATTGTTTCTCTCGAATGCTTTAGTCTCAAAGCCAAATAATATTTGATTGATGATGGATCTATTTTGAAAGTAGAAGTGGCTCCTGTCTGTGACAACGGTGTGGAGTTATGTAAGTGAAAACTAGCTCGATCTTCCACTGATGCACCCATGTGGAACGTTGGTGCTATGCGGGCTGACTCCGCAAGATGCAGCACAATGATCAGTCACGTATCAGCATGTCAGTTGACAGAATCAAAAATGAAAGCTAGTTGGAGGTCTAAATACTTACAGGCTTTAGATGGCGCCGGAGGAAGAGCTGGAGAGGATCTTTGTGCTGCTGGATGTCTTTGATCCTGCGTGTCCTTATTCACGTCGGCCTGTGTGAGAGGTTGATTAGCACCCATGCAGATAAGATATGTAAACGTTTAAGTGTGTGCCTGTGCATGCATTCGTGTGTCTGTCTTTTGGAGACGAGGATGAGCAGAGGTCAGAAGTTACAGTGCACGAAGCTGCTCTCAAAGTCATTAGGGTAATCCCTGCCCTGGGGAGCTCATGCTCATTTCCTCTGCCCTGAACCCCCCTGAATGAGGAGGACTTGCACATCCGACATGGTACAGTTCACGGTAAATTCAAGACTACTCACTGCCATTTTCTTTTCTTTTTCATATCCATTTCCTGCCTTTCGCCCATATATTTCACCCATGTGTAGTTGCACCCTTGTAGCATACTTTTCGTTGTTACAAAGGATTTTAAACTTAATCCATTTTTTAAAGGCAAAATCATTTTTTAGACGAAGAATTGCTTGTCTTTGTAAACGTGTTACAACAATATTATAACTAGCATTAATGCAAACTTACTCTATGTGTATGGTAGGTGTTAAATTATATTTTAAAAAAGGTGTTTATATGCACCATAAATGTCTAAAAGTGTAGAACAGACAAGAGGTCTACCAGGGTTAGCTGCATGCTGTGAAATAAGCTCCTCAGGAAATGATGTTTCACTTCACAAATGTCTCAGCAGAGAAAGTCACTGCAACAATGTCAAGTGAAAGATGAGAGGGTTAAAAAGTTCAGCCTTTGTACTAGTTTAACTAATCATCATGGGCGCCACAAAGTGTAATAACACAAACAATTCATTCTTCTCACACCCACAAGTATGTCATTGTGGGCGTTACACAGATACAGCAATAGCACTTTTAACAAAATTAAATTTTCCTCCTTTTAAATTTGGACCGACTCAAACTCAGAGTGCTGAACAGTAAATTTCAGTATCACTTTTATTTCACAGTTTATTTCAAATTAATTTGGGGGTAATACACAGAAACATGTCAAAAGAATTGAAAAAAATGCCAAACAATTCCAGCTGTGCATTTTTTTTGTAGAATAGGGGGGGGGGAGAGAGAGAGAGAGAGAGAGAGAGAGAGAGAGAGAGAGAGAGAGAGAGAGAGAGAGAGAGAGAGAGA
>JBAMYA010000018.1:11884592-11912356 GCA_037176975.1 Arrhamphus sclerolepis | reverse complement strand
ATTTTTATTTTTTTATTTTTTATTTTGTTAAAACATAAATAGGCATAATGCTGCTTAAATGGTCTTGTCCTGTTGCTTTGCCAATACTGGTGTGTAAGGGCACCGACGATAAAGAACACCTTGTATTTATGTCAGACATGTCAAGGACTTTGACAAAATGGCAATATTTGATACCCCGGAGAGATAGTGTGTTTATTTTTATTTTTCTGGGGGCTTGTCTTGTGTGTATTTGGAGCTCACGAGTCGTCCGTTTGATGGCGTTCTGCTAATTTCCTTGTGTGTTGTCCATTTCCATGTGTTTTCTCACATTTCAGTGCATTGACCTCTGTCACTCAATGTTCCACACTCTTAGTTTGTTCACTCTTATTTACAAAACTGTTTCTTTTCCCTCACATGTCAATGAACAGCCCCTTCATTGGTCATACCTCCTCTCTTCTTGCAATGTTTTTTTTTTTTTTTTTTCTTGTCTGTGACCTGGTCTTTAAAGGAGAGTGATGAGTTCACAGCTGATAGTGTCTGGTTGCGAGGAGCAGAGAACAGTATAGAATTACATTATCGGAAGTGGCTGCATATAAATGCTAAGGCAAAAAAAAAGAAAAAAAAAAAGAAAAAAAGACACAAATAGAAAGAGAATACTGTGGCGTACATCTAGTACAAACGTCTGTCTGCTTAAATTACAGTAATGACCCCTAACAAACCAAAATTAGACCCTTGTATATCTATGGATTTGAGCCATAACCAAAGGAATGGCTGTGTTTAATCTCCACTTTGACATTTTGCAACGAGAAACCCAGCAAAATCTAAAACATCATTAGTTTTGTGTTGTATCCATAAACCCGTTGGTCATTGTTTGAAAAAAAAAAAAACAAACAAAAAGAAAAAAAAAAAGCACAGGGATTAAAGCAAATAAAACATGGGGCACAAGCCAGCATTCCACAATTACCATTAGTGAGAACGATGTGAAAGGAGGATGATGGAGAGGGCCAAAGCTTTCCCTCTGTCCCTGCAGCTAAAGTGGAATAGTTGTGGTGACGGGTTGTGACAGCTGAGGGAGCGAGGGAACAGGAGGGGAGTATCACTCCAAAATCCCCAAGAAACACAGAGAGGAGGAAAGAGTAATTTAGGATGAGCTGCCTACAGTATGCTCTCTAAGGCAGTCTGCCTCTGTTGTCTTTCTCACTTTTAGAATGTCATATGAACAAGTCTGTTTCACAGTGACACACAT
Organism: Arrhamphus sclerolepis; assembly: GCA_037176975.1. Classification (NCBI taxonomy): domain Eukaryota; kingdom Metazoa; phylum Chordata; class Actinopteri; order Beloniformes; family Hemiramphidae; genus Arrhamphus; species Arrhamphus sclerolepis. The sequence continues at coordinate 11,911,131 of JBAMYA010000018.1, read as the reverse complement.
ACACGTGTGCTGTGGGAAATAGATATTTACTGTATGAATTCTTTTAGTAACTCTCTAGTCACGACATTATCATAATGATTCAGCCAATAAGTATAAATACTTGCTCCTGGACTGGATCCCTCGGGTCAAAATTAGACATACGTCAAACACATATCACACCAGAATTAGATGCACACAGGAGCACACAGGACTCTCATTTCCCTGCCTCGTCTCTTGATAGTATCCCTAATAGACCTCTCTCCCAGTGGCACACTGCTTTTGCAACATTCACCTAGTATTGCTTTAATGAGATGACTGCCATTTGTGTGCAAGTAGATGTGTGTGTGTGTGCTGTTATGTCCATGTGTGCCTGAGAAAGAAAGATGTTAGCGATCCTTGTGGCCCTGTTTATCTCCACCCTTGTGTTGGAGAAGAGGGAGGTCAGAGGCAGGGCCGTCTGTATCCATCTCCATTCCCACGGCTGCTGTCTCACAGGCGCAGTGGTCACAGGAGGATGAAAAGACTATGGATTTTTTTTTTCTCCACCACCCTACACTCACGGGAGGAGGAAGATTAGATAGAAGATGAGCGCAGCCTGGCCCATTCAAAGCAGCTTTAAGCCCAACACAAGAGGCATCTGACCCAAGCTGCATGGTTCATGAAGCACAAGTGCATGCAGGACTTACAAGTATGTGCAGACACACACAAATCGACTACGACAGCATTTGCTGGTTCGTTTTTCTGGTTCAAAGCTCTGTTATATGGTGTCTGGATGGTTAACACTGACATCATAACCTCTGTGTATTAACACGCTTTGAGCGCACACACAGGTACAGACACATAAAACACTGACAGAAATAAGCACACACACACACACACACACACACACACACACACACACACACACACAGTCTGTTAAGTTGCGATGAGTGAAATAAATTGATTCCTGCACACTTTTAAATAATACTTATTTTAATCTTTGGGTGAAATATCAAGTGTTTTCAAGTCAACAGGCTCAAGTCCAAGTGAGGCCATGAGTCACTGGTGTAAAAGGTGTAAAATCGAGTCTTTTTATGTGTCTGCCAAGTCACGTCTGAAGTTCAAGTCACGTGACTCAGGTCCACTCCTCTGCTTGTCGCCATGGTTACAGATGTATTCTAGGTCACTGATGTAAAACCTCTGACTCATTTACACATGTAGAATTAAAACTATTGCTTTGGTTGCTGTAAACAACATAATAATAATAATATATGATGGCATTGATAATAAATAGTCTAAAAAAACATTAGTATTTGCTCTTGGACGTCTGAAGAGTTTTCTCAGATGGCGGGAGCCAAGAAAGCTGGAAACTGCTTTTATTTTTCTTTTTTTTCTTCGTTTAACAAAGAATTATGTTTTGTCTTCTGTCAGAAACACTTATATCTAACGAGCCGCAAGAAACTGTGAAACTTCTAGTGAGGCAGGACAATAAACGAGTGTAAAACGATGTGAGTGGAGGTGAAATACGAAGATCTGATCAGAGTAAAGAATCTTTAAAGTGGATTATAAAGCAGATACACTTCACAGCTCAGTCCTGAGCCGTCGCACGACTACATGGACCCTTGGTTCATGTTTTCATAGATGTTGTGGTCTTTGTGGATCTTTCGGTTCATCTCCTGACAGACGGCAGCTTTTCTGGCCGACTGGTTTTCATCAGCGGACGGTTGGCGGGTCATGGAGGACGTAGCCTGGTAGAGATCAGCTGTTGAGTGCTGAAGGTTGGAGTACACGCCACCTAGCTCACATCTGTCCTGTAAAAAGGTAAAAAACAGACTTGACTAGATGATGTCACATAGAAACAGAAAACATCTGCTATTCCAGTACTTGATGGGTTAAAGAAATGCTCTGAAATTAAAGCCACTGATTCAAAAGACTTGATCAGGAAATGCAAGTCAAAGTGAAACCTGAGCTGTCGCCCTTCCTCTAACCACACACCTCATCCTGTTCGTCTCCACTGACCGTCAGCGACATCATATGACCTTAACATCCACTTTGAGTTCTTAAACTACTGTTTGATGCTCTGCAGCCTTTCCAGTGCACAGACGACCTGAAATCCCGAGTGCTCTGAGCCTTTAAAGCTGCTGTGAATGCCCCCTAAAAACTGGCTGTCACACCTCAGTATCGTAACGCCACCCTGCAGAGAAACTTTCACACCATCTTGAGACTCAACCAGTTCTGCGGGTTGCCGTGTTGCATGGCTCCGTTCATTTATTCTCTTCCGTTTTAAGTTCTGAAATAGCAACTCGTGGCTCTCTCAGCCTCCACTGTTGCTGTACGTCATCTGAATGCAGAGAATTAGCTTGATAAAATTAAAAAAAAAAAAAAAAAAAGTGTGCGGTTTAACTTACAGATGATGGTGCTGACTGAGCGTGGTCTCTGAAAACGAGAAAAATATCAATTTTATCCATAAATGTCAGTGAAAAAGCAGCACAAGACCCAAAGAAAAGCAACAGCTGAAGTCGTGCAGGAAGAGCTGAGACATTTTAGTCTCAAAAACGAGCCGCTTGTCTATATTTAAGACGGGAATCGTGGGAGGAAGCTCACCTGCAGTGCTTTTTTCTCAGGATGAGCCCAAATAAAACTCCAGTCACGATGAGGAATCCCGTAGCAGAGCTGATCACGGTGGTGCAGGTGAGCGTCCTCACAGGAGACCTGCTGGTTTCTGTTACACCTGCTGAAGACAAACATCTGCTTTCCATCACTGAATGAGGCTCAAAAGTCGAAGCTGCTGTGCAACCAAACTGCAGGAAACTTACAGAAACATGACGTGGGACGAATGTAAAGCAACAGAAGATGTACGGTACCTTCCACCTGGATTTGGAGGTGAAGAAAATGCGTCCCATGAAAATGTGAGCACTCACAGGTGTAGTTCCCACTGTCCTCTGGCGTTAAACGGGTCAGAAGCAGGAACACGCTCTGATTCTTGGTGGTGAGCTTGAACCGGGGGTCGCACTGGTGCACGAAGTCCTGCCCGTGTTGGTACAGAAGACGGCAGGCTTCCCCTCCGATCAAATCTGTTTTGATCTTACACACGATCAGCGTGATCATGTGCAGCGTGGCGCTGGAGCAGATGGGAGTCATGTCCGGCTCGCTCCTGACGATTTTCACCATCTTCTCTGCAAGTACAGCAAACATCATAGACACCTGAGCAAAAGAAAAAAAAAAAAGCAAGTGTAAAGGCTGCAAACTTAATAAAAGTGAACGTACTGAAAAGCAGCGTGACTGTACCTTCGGTGCCGACGCAGAAACACAGCGGCAGAAGCAGAACAAACCAGAATTTGCACTGGTTCATGATGGCAGAGGAAACTGAAGAGCAGCGCTGCTGACAGACACTCAGACTGAGAGGAGGAGGGAAAGTCTGGACCCCTGAAAAGAAAAAAAGAAAACAACTGTGAAATAGCCTAAAAAGGAACTGCGAGAAAACAGCTCCTTTCACAGCAGAGGTCGGCAAGAGCCGTCAATCTTAGAGACGGTTGATCTGGAACCAGAAATACCTGCAGATGCTGAGTCAAGCACAACCAAACACTGCAGGTGTTTGATTGGATGATCCTAAATAAAGTTAAAGTCAAACCAAAGCTGCATTCTTGGAGATGCTGTTTTTAGTGCTGTGAAAGTGGTTGAACCCACCATCAGATAAATGACATGTGATGTACAGATAGATGCTCCTAAATGAGAGTTCAACCTCGCTGGCTTCACTTGTCACACTGTAAATTTAATTTATAATCCGTCCTTTACTCGTACCTTGTGCAGGACATGCTGAGGTGTGAATGTTCCTGCTTCTTGATGACGTGGCGGTTATTCTGAGGCCAGGCTTCACATCTGCAAGAAGTCTGAAATTTACTTGAAAATAACACGTCTGAGAAGTAATTATATATGTGGCTTCACAGGTCACTTTTGGTGAGATGTGAATAAAGATCAAAGAGCGCATAATGTGTCTTGATTGGCTTGGAGGGAGGTCTTCAGAGGTCTACACAACCACCCTGAAGATATCAGAGGCTTTGCTTGGGTTTAGGGTTAATAGTAGTTTTCATTTTGCTTTGTGGTTTTTTTGGGTGGGAGGGTTTTGCTTTTGAGGTTCCTCTGCAAGTTTAATCACAAAATGACTTTCAGAAACCGAAAAAAGGTCGGCAGACAGATTCATGCATGTGGAACCAAACAGTAGAGACAATAGCAGAAGTTACAGCGGTGTATTTAAAAGTTTGCGGTTGTTCAAGGAATGAAGGCGTAACCAAAAAAAAAAAAAAAAAAGTAAGTTCATAAACACCTCTGTCAGGAAACTGATCTGCAAATAGGACTGTAAGAGAAGGTGCTAACAGTTCGTACCCAAGTTTTCCTAACATACAATCAGACTCAGAGTCAAATAGTTTTACTTGCAAGGAGCACAGTGTATGGTTACATAAAGAAATTGTGCTGAGGTGCTTCTCAGCTCATAGGGATTATATGCAGTTAAAATTCATTATCATTCAACATTCAAGCATCCAATCATCATTCAGCATCAACCCGTGTTCAGCTACTGTCCTTGAGTGGAATCACTGGTTCCAACCAGTTATGTGAACCAGTCAGCTACACAAACCTTTATCAGCTCTTTTCTTGTGCATGTTGTGTTCTCAGTATCTTATTAGGCCAAAGCAGACAATATATTCTCAGTATCTTAATTCATTAGAAGAGACAATCTGTAGTCTAGTATGACATTATGCAGCTTTAATATGGTAATAATCAACACACATAAGAAAAATATATAGGTATAAATATATATATTTTCTAACAACCTCACTTATTTAATGAACTCTTTCCAACATCATTTCATCTGCTCAGCAGAGAATCTCTAGTTGTTTTCTGAAAAACAAAGAAAGAAAAAAAAAAAGAAGTTCACCTGGAGGTTGCAGAGACTTTAAATGTTTTTGTTGAGCATCTGGAACAATAAAATGATGCAGAGCCTTAGAAATTAGAATTATAATTCACTCTGAATTCAAATGCAGATCATAAAAACGCTTCCTGTAAACTTTGATTGGAGTGTTGTGCATTTTTTTGTTGCTTTGCTCTGTGCTTCCAGCTAATCGCTCACAAAGCAGTGATCCACAGCATTTTCTTCACATCCTAAACTCAGAAAGAAGGAACCTTTTCACTCATAAATGAGCTGATATTCAAGCAGCTCATTTACAATCTGCATCAGAAAAAAACGCGTTCTCCGTTCCAGAACATTAACACGCATATTCCTACATCACAAGCGGGATCATGTTCAGAAAAGACACGCGTCCTTTCGCATTTCCTCTGAAAGCTTTGAAGCCCGAAGCCAAAGCGTGACCCAAATCTACAGCCAGACGCCGCATCTCCGTTTGACATCCTGCTCCTGAGATAAAGCAGTCCTCTTGTATGGCGTTGACACTAAAGAAGCAGCCAAACCCCGATGAAAAATCAGCGCTGAGATCTGTGGGGACTGCGTTTGTGTTCAGGCACGTCACAGTTCAGGGGACTAAAACAGCTGGCAGTTTCCATGGAAACCATTTTATCCATCACAAGCGTTTTCTCTGGAGAGAGCCAGATTAAAGGACCCTCAGCATCCCTTATGTGATTATCAGAAAACACGTCTACATGCTGTAGGACTTGAGCAGTACACGCTTTTTCATGAAAACACAAGGAGGTACAAATAAAGCGTAAACTGAAGAGGTTCATAGATAAATCTTTCTAGCAAACAGCAATAATGAGGAAATGCCCTCGTTTCCCTCCTGCTGATAATTCCAGTTGGAGGCCTCGTTCATTTTCTCCTGCAGTGGTTTAACCATTAAAACTAGTAGCTACTTCCTGGAGTTGAGCAGGAAACTTCTCCCAAAAAACTGTAAAGATTTACCAAACAGAAAACTGTATTTCCTTTTTGTCATATTTCACAGCCTCTACGGTGCATAGTTCGTCTCCGGTATTTATTTATTACATAAAGCTTGCTTCTGAAATATTGGATTTTCCTGCTAGAGATCAGGCGTGTGCACAGGTAAACACCAGGGGGCGCTCCATCACCTGCCTCTTTACCCTCAGACTTTACCAGACGAGGGATGCCGCTGTTTCACTGTCAAAAGAAGCAGTCTTACATTGTAAAGTTGAGTTTTTTTTTTTAACAGCAAAAGTTGTTTTATTTATTAACTTTTAATCCAGTTCTATAAAAATCAGGATTTTAGAAAAGAAAATTGAGAATTGTTGCTGAAAAGTTGCACTGAACAGATTCATGATTTTACAACAAAAATGGATTTGGTCTAAATTCCAGATGTTATGACCAATAAATAAATAGCTTTTTACAACAAAGTTACAACAAAGTCAGCTAGAAATTTGTGATTTTAGGACATAATGTTGTCATTGCAAAACTACCCCCCCCCCCCCACTTGTGATTTTACAGAGAAACATGACTGTCACAATATTGCAATCTTACAAAATTCAGCTTTATGAGAAAATGCTGCTTTTATTACAAACACAACCTGATGATTATCTGTCTGGTTGTAGAAATAAATGAAAGTAATTAAAACAAATAGCACTGTAGGTACTGTAGGCTCTCATCAATAAATGTGATTTAACTGATTGTGCCCCTTTCTCTTGACTCCATCTATTATATCTGCTGTGTTTACAGGAAAAACAATACAAAAACAAGTGAATACTACTGCTTATTATGCAATACTATTGTTGAAAATATCACAGGTGGGAAGTAACCAAGTATAAATACTTAAGTAAAGTACAGATACCTCAAAATAAGACTACTTGACTATTTATTTTTCTGACATTGTTTTACTTTTACTCCCTACATTTAAACAGAAGAATCTCTACTTACATTATCAAAACAGGCTTTTTGCTTTTTCAGCATCTGCAGATGACGACATGACATAAAAGGCGTAACTAATTAAAGTGGGGAATCGACTGAGTGTACAGGTTAAGTATAATATTTCAAGTTGTTTTTGCTGACATGGAAAATAAGTTTGAACATTGCTGTGAAATGAGGCTCTCAGGTTTGATATAAAATGTTCAAAAGTTGTTTTTTTTTTTTTTTTGAAATCTGTTAAAAGTTTAGAATCCCAAAGCTAATAAAAATGATCCAGGTGCTCATGCAGAACCTCTGGTCAGTTCAGTTCTGAATATATTTAACTTGCAGAAAACTGTGTTGAGTGTTTCTTTTTAAATTATTACTTTATTTATTATTAATTTGTTGTTCCTTGTACCAGCACTGTACAGGTTGCTTATAAATAAGAATTTTGTTTTTTGCACAAAACGTTTTCAATTTTCCTGAGACGTTAAAGACTTCTAGTCTATAATAGTCAATCATTTTTACTTTTCTTAATCAAGTACATTTCAGATCCTGTACTTTATTACTTTTACTTGAATAGGGAAGTTGAATTGGTACATCTACTTCATCAGTTTTTTTCACATTATTATCTGTACTTCTACTTAAGTACAGATACTATATTATACTTATATAAGTACTTATATTGACAATAAAACAAAATTCTATTTAAATGTTAAACCAACCTGTTCATAACTGTGCAGTTCCCTCAGCCTCCACCAGAGGGCGGCGCCTCACGGCACTTACTTTGTTGTGCCTCAAAAGCTGCTGTTCAGTGAAGAAGCATTATAGAGCCACAGAGAAGCTAATCGTTTACAGACATTTTAACAGTCTAATGGAGTTTCCTGAAATGTCTTTGAGGCAGGATTTGAACACATGAAGAGTCCGCAGCGTGTCTCTCAGTCTCTCGCTCGGTTAAACAGTTATTTTGTCCAGAGGGAGCAGGTTTGTGGTCATTAAAGTTGTCCAGACAGCGACTAAACCGCGGCCTTTCTGTCATGGTAAGTTTTTATTTTATTTTATTTATTTATTTTTAAATAAATAAGTAAAAAGTAACTCCATCTGTCCTTAGAAAAAGGCATGAGGCTGCAAGAAGTTCGGGAAATTATTCTCAATCAGTGCGACATGAACACCGGGAAATAAAACTATTTCATCCTAAATTACAGCCGTTTGAGTGCTCTGGTGGGTACGGTGGCCCCGAAGTCCAAAATATGTCAATTCAGAAAAGCCTGTACACTAAAATTCATTTATATATTAACTGTGCTTTTTAGTTTAAATAATTTAAATCAATAATAATTATAACAATAAGCTATTATTTATATCAAGTTTCCGTTAAATTTATTTGACATAACTAGTAGGACCCATTCAGCTTAGTATTTGATGTAAATATTTTATGCATTGTCCATCAAATCAGTCTAATCTACTTATTTAATAACATATTTTATCCATTTAGTCAAACCAGCTTTATTATATAAAGCACATGAAACCAAAGTTCTTCACAAAACAACAAATAAGACACAGGGAAATATATTATACATGATAAAATTATTTGTATTAAAACTCAAATTAAAATGTATATATTTATTTTATTTAAAAAAAGCGCTGTTGCTTGAGATTTTTATTTTTCATTGTAATGCAGCAAAGTCGCATTAACTAATGGGTTGTATCACCCAGTAGGACTGGGTCATATTAACTTCAAATTGATAATATTAATTGAATGTTACCTCATTTACACTTAATGAGTGATTATTTTCGTCACTCTTATTTCATCCTGGGCTACATCATCCACATGGTTACTGCTAAAACAGTTTATTCTTTATTTTGTTCACCAGTTATGTTGTTAGATTTCCCACTAGTTCCTGGAGGAGGGTAATTGCGACTTGTCATTTGTCCTAAAATTACAATTTTTTCTTGTATAATAGTGAATTTTGAAAAAACATTTTGTTTTTTAAAAAAGTCACTTTGTTGTAAAATTTTAAAATTTGCAAGATCAAATCTTTTTTTCCCAACAACCAAGACTTTTTTATTATATAATCACAAATTGTGACTTTTTAACTGGAAATACCAACTTTGTGCAACATTTAGACATAAAATAACAGTCATAAAATTGCATTTCAACTATTTGTCCTAAAATCCCAAATTGCTGTTATAAAAAGGTTAATTTTAGAAAGATAATGAGTATTGACAAAAATATAAACATTTTGGGTTTAAATCTTTTTGCAAATGTTTGCTAAATCATGACTTTTTGACATAAACCAGCTGCTCTCCACCTCAGTTGTTCTACTTTTTCAATGTCAGTACTGAATCACTCAGGTAGTCGCATTGACATCTAATCTTTGCACACTTTTACAGGCCCTGTATAATGAATTGGCAGGTCTGATTTGGCCTCGAGTTTTACATGTGTGCCATGTGAGATGATTATTTGACTGAACCCACACCAAGACCCTTGACCAAGGCAGCTGCAGATTTCTTTGGTTCCTAGATTTGAAATTTTAATCATGAATGCCTTGCCCTTTATGTGTTGATCTCTCAAATCCAGCAGACATTGATGGAAATCAAAGCAAAAGTTTGAGAGTATGCATGAAACGGATCCTTCTCATTTCAGGAAGACATCAGCACTGTGATGTCACGGTTTTCCGGCCCCGTCTACAGCCGCTACTGGCAGCACTACCAGCAGGCCATGACCTGGCACCAAAGGCACAGGCGAGCCTACCAAAGGGCCTTGTGGGCCGCCTACGGCCCTGCCTGCTGGCAGCAGTACACCAGCAGCCATCAGCGCTACGCAGACTGGCACGCTGAAGATAGCGACAGTAAAGACGAAGAGGATGGTGATGAAGAAAGCAGCTCCGATGGTGAGATTGAGTGCGACATCAGTAACATGGAGATCAGTGAGGAGCTCCGACAGTACTTCGCCCAGACAGAGAGACACAGAGAGGAGCTGAGTAAGTGGATATAGAGTGTGTGTCCCATCCCCTCATAATCAGTAATGAAAGGTGAGATCATAGCAGCCTCACACCTAAATGTTACCTTTCCTGCAGAAAAGCAGCAGCAGATGGAAGCCGAGCTGCAGGACAGCTATGTGCCGGCTGACCAGGACCTGCACGCCGTCTCCTGGAGAAGCAGCATCGCTCCACCCTCCGAGCGACCAGGAGAGAGACGCGCTGCTGAGATGAAGAAGCTATACGGCGAGGACGCGTCCAAGATCATGGCCATGGAGGCAGCGATGCAGCTAACTTTTGACAGAAATTGTGACCTGAAGAAGCCCAAGTACTGGCCCATCATCCCGCTGAAACTGTAACAGCTGCAGGCAGAGCTGCAGCCTGATTTAGAGGAGACCTCTGCTCTGATCTCTGTGTCACGCTGCTGGGCTGGATGTCGTTTTAAACGCTTGCAGATGTCATAAATGAGCGGAGCCGCATATGAATACCGCAGAACAGTCCTCCGCAGCTCCACATCAAAATTTACGGTGTGATAATGCTTGAAACGCTTGATCCTCTGAGGCGTGGGTGGAACAGAACCAAACCGCTGATTTTGTTTGCTCAGTCACAGATAACAGGCTCCAGGAGGGGAGGCCTGTCAGCTGAGGGCCAGACGTAGAGCAGACCTGCCCCTGCAGGTGATGCAAATGTGTTTACCCTCTGGCTCTGTGATGCATCGTGCTGCAGGAACTCTTCTCACGTCTGTCGACTCGGTTTAACCGCTAAAACAAAAGTGTTCCTGTGTGAATACTTCTAATTTTCCACTTTCAGCGTTTTGATACAGCAGCTGTGGGATTCTGACAATTCATCAAGTTCAAAGGCTTTTCTGTGCTTTCTTGGGATAGATATTCCCTTTTACGTTTGCACCATATTTTTTAGACACATAAAATGTTTGTCTTTTTTTAATGGATCTTGTGTTGACAATAAAGTGTTTTATGTCTGAATTAAACCTGCTTGTCAGTTGAGATTTCTCAGTGACTTCTCTGTGTAATAAGATGTGATTATGACTGCTTTTCAGCTTTAGAGCAGCAGTTATGTATCCAGAAACGAGGTCAGTGTGTTCACAAATGCAGACTTTTTAAATCTTTATATATCTTGTGGTTTCTGTAACTTTGGACTCCTGGTCGTCTCTTGCATCAGCTACATATCACTCCAGGGCATTATGTCGCACAGTAACGATAAAACCAGCTCACAGAGCTACAACGAACATCATGACGGGCAACTCAACGACTCAAAATATTGGCAGAGCAGAAAATAACCAAATAAGTGTCAAATTATCGTTTTAAAACTGATTAAGCGACCTGCCTCCATTCCTGATGGGAAGATCTTTTGTGTGTTTCTGAAATATTTGGGTGCTGAACTGCTTATCTTAGCAATTTAGGAAGAAAAATAAAAAATCTCATTGTCTCAGCTGTAATTTGAGGGAATTTACATGGGATTTGGATGAAGGGTTTATGAATTACAGCTCAAATGTCTCAATCTTGACAGTCGGCAGGCGTTTGTGAACAGACAAATGTTCTGTTTCTCATCTAAAAGTGGCAGCTCAAGGACTTCTCAGAGTTTTTGATGAAACTCCTTTAATTCCCACATTTTTGTGCAGTGTTGTTTTTAAGTGAAGATGTTGAAAATGTGGAGTCAGAAATATCCTGGAACTTCTTCAACTTTGAGTTAAAAAGTTTATCAAATAAGGTCAACAGAGACTTTACTTGAAGAGGACACTAAATTCTGTTAATGCCAGTACGACAAGTTCTTCTCTTTTTGTTCTTTTTGTAAAGTTTTTTTTTTTTACACTTTCTCTTTCATCTGTTGGTTCAGTGGATTATCCATTAAGAACAAGAAGAACCTGAAAGGCATCGTGAAGTCAGAGACTTGTGTTGCCTCTGAGAGAATCGTGGTCACGAAGAAAAAAAAAAAATACGTTATTAACCAACCAGATCATGTTTCGTCTGCTCAGTACAACGTGATGCCTTCAGGCTGCTTTTATGCATCTCTGAAGAGAAGTAATCAATACTTTTATTCCTTCTGTTATCAGGTTTTTGACAATAATCGTTTCACATGACATTTTTTATTGATGGTGCTTGTGTATATTATTGACACCACAGCTGTACTTCATGGGCTTTCAAGCCTCTTTTTTTTGTATCTTTGTAAAGCTCATCGTGAATTAAGCTGCTGCCAGTGTTTAACTGGTGAAGAAATCATAAATTAATGTTCACAAGAGTTCAAACTGCAACTGAGAGCCAACCACTGATGCTCATTTTATTTTTTAATTCATGTTCCCAGTAAGTTAAGTTTTGGGGAAAAAAATCCAACAACATAGTGTTGAAAAGGAAATTAATTTAATTTATAGGTTTTTCACATTTTTCCATTTATTCATATATATATTATAGTGCAATAATTTCTGTAAAGGAGCATAAAGTGGCAGAATATAGATAGATATATGTCAAAAGAATATTTTAAAGTCCAAATCCTGCAGGCGAAGATTTGTAGTTGCGCATGAATGTACTTAAACTCAAGAGTAGCCTCATCTTATATTTAGAGGAAAACAAACAAACAGTTCTGACTTTGTTTGGGGGTCCACGTGCAGCTGTTTAACGTGACAGAAGAAGATGCAGAAGACAGGCTGAGGGTACAGGGGCCCCTGAGCATTTTTACAGCCTTCATACAGCAGGAAGCACTTCTGGCTCTGCTGTGAAATGGAGAGCAGATCCGATGAAGATACTTGTATTTGGATTAAGGAATCTGATCCATTTGCGGCTGTGACGTCACTCCCCCTCCCCACTGCTGGATCTCTAAACGGGACGTGCAGTTGATCTCATGCAGCGACAACCTGTGGACAGCATCGCCGTTGTTGTCTCGGGAGCAGGAAAATGGGTAGGCAAACTAGTTTCACGTGTTCCTGTTGATGTTTCTGAAATGACGTGTTTGCGTGGATCCCTGTTGTTGTTTTTAAATGTGGAAGATTATTAACTGCTAGCGCTGCGCATGTGAGGTGCGCAGACTGTCGTTATGAGTATAGAAATATGACAACTGCTGCAACCTGAATTTTCATGCGATTTCAAGTCAGTCCAGAGATGCATCTTTGTTGCTGCAGATGCAGTTGTTTGTGTGCGGGTTTTATTTCCCGGTGCCAACAGCAGCTGAGACTTTTTTGTGGAAAGAAAATTTTTTTTTTTTTTTTTTTGTTTTTTTTTGTTTTTTTTGTAGGTGAATCTTGTGACAGGAAAGGTCAGGCTTTGACTCTTCCAAAGATGGAGTGCAATGAGTAGAAGATGAACTGATCTCCAAAGTAGATTTTAGAGATTTAGGCTCACCTTTATTTATTACCAAGATTTTAAACCGATATATCTAGCTGTATCTTCTTAGCAACCACTGATGGAATATTTTAAACCTATATAAATATTGAGGTATCAGGTATTATGATATGGGCTTGTTTAAAGTCTCTGTTTATCTAAATATTTCAAAACCATATAGCCTCTACAACATAATGATGATGCTTAACACCTGATTGAATAAAAAGCATTTACAAGGTTTGTTGCCTTAATTATTAAAACTTTTGCCCTGATCTAGTATCACCATCTTTTATTAATAGGAAACTTTCTCCTTTAAAAGTTTCAGACAGCTTTTGCCACAGTGCAGTAAGGTTCACATATTTGTGGATTTACCTGACTGCAGTTCAGCAAAGATTCATCTCATCATACGAATGACAGCTCCGCACGTGAGAGCTGATGGTGATTGGATTAAGAAGTAGCGATCCTCTCCCTCGCTGTGGAATAATCCTGAAACAAGAGAGACAACTGCTGGGTTGGTGTGTCTGTCTTGCAAAAACATGCATGTTTGCTTCTTTTGTTGGGAACTTTTTCAAAGTCCCTACTTATGTTTGTTCAACAAAAGGAAGAAAACCCGGCAGCGGAGATGCTTCTGAAAAATGTAAACCAACATGAAGGTTATGATCAGACTATGCAGACATAAATATAGATCTGACTGGCGCCACAAGATTATCATTATTATTTTGCATAATTAATGAGCACCAATGCTGGACCTGCTCAGTAAATTCAAATTTGCTGGGTATTAAAATTTCATTTATTAATACGTTTACACATGCAGTGACCTCCACAGCCGAACCATGCCTGTTTTTGATGCTTCAGGTATGCAGAATTTGAGTTCTCATGTCTTTTGTTGATGCAATTTGACCCTTGGCTTCACCACATTTGACTTGGAAAGAGATTCTCAGGCGTTTCTATAATGTTCTCAAAGCTAGTCGAAGGGTATGCGGGAATGGTTGTTGACACTGGTAACATCAGATTAGTCATGATCATATTCAGGTCACCCTGTATATAGAACACTATCCTACAAATAACTGTGTTGAAGCATTTCATTGATTTATTTTCTTTCCTATAATGTAACTGTTAGTTTGGGAGTAGTTGCTTTTATTCTGCAAGTTCATAGCTTCACTTTTTGAAAAATATCTCTTCCTCTCTCTCTCTCTCTATATATATATATATGTATACACACATATATATAATTTTAATTTTTATCAAAACCACAATGCACCCACAGCACTGCTGTATTGTTTGTTTTGGAAAATAAATCCATGGTGTTTATGTCAATAAATGCTTCAGGAGGTCAAATTTTCAATGTTAAATAACATGGAAATAGTGCAGGTAGAATGACCTTTTGTTTTTGTTGTGGGTTTCTGTCAGCTGATCTTATACAGGTGAATGGGAACTGTTGTTTTGCTAAATAACATCAGTCAGCCTCAGCTGAACTGGACTGGAGAGGTGAAGCTGACAAACTCTGGGATGCAGTTCCACTCATCACCACTAGGGGAAGTCTAATGTCTGCAGCTTCAAAAGGGGCTTAGTCAACAAGCATCACTTTTTCGTGAAATAATGATTCAAATCTTCATTCATTCAGGTTTAAATGGACGTTCTCCTGCTCATCTTCACCATACGCCAAACGTTAAGCTTTAAATTAGCAGTTATTGACTTATATGCAGATGATACATTTATTTTCAGTGGCATGTAGAGGTTAAGCTGCTCTCGTGACTGTCCAAGATGGCAGAGATGGCAGACCTAGAGATCCTGGGCGACCATGCTCTGTCAAGTAAACCTGAAACTGATGTTTTGTATGATAAAAAAACTGCTTTGTGTTGCTTTAAAGTAAATTTTTTCCCTCTTTGTGAAAGTAAAAGCACCAGAGCGATGACTCGTCATCTTACGTGACTCTTTGGAAGTTTGCTTCTTCGTGGTAGCTTTGGAGGTAATCGGAACACATGTGAATCTTGTCTAACAGACAATCAAGACCATATGAAAGCTGTAGAAGTGATCGCATAATTTGTTTCAGGAAGATAAATGTCTTGGCTGAAGTTCTGGAAGCTGACATGAAACCAGTAGCATCCAGTTTGATCTCAGCGGGCTGAGCCCCAGCTCTTTCAGGCATTCCTCTGTCCGTTCGTTCCTTCTGTCCCGACCCTCCTCCTCCGCTGGATTTCCCTCTTTTTCATCGTCTCCTTTTCCTTCCAGAATTCGTGGCATCTGTTTCCAATAAGGCGGGAGGCCTGTTTATTGCCTTCAGGCCGGTGAGAAGTTGAGAGCAGACAGGATGTAGTCAAGTCACATAATTTACCGTGATGGAGAACCAGAGACATTTTTCTGCAGGAAGCCATAAAACTTCTCTCGTTTCATCTCCCCCATCTTGCTTTTATTCTCCTCAAACTTCAGTCTTTGTCTCATCATCATCTGCATCATCTTTCATCTGCTCTTCTCATAATCTCCATGCTCATTGTCAATTATTCCTACTTCCAGCCCCTCCTTTTCCTCCACCTCTCTCTGAATTCACTCTTTGTGCTCTCTTTCGATCCAGTTTGGCTGGATGTGGAATCCCACGTCCTTTCATGTCCTCTCCTGTGGCTTTGCATCTCACTGATCCGCAGAATGAATACCGAAAGTTACAACCGTTGAGCACGCCGACTTCAAAGAGCGCAGATTTTTACAGGTTGTCTCAATCTAAGGGAATAAGTGATCACTCAGAGAAAAAGCAAGCAATCTACTGATCTGATTAGAATAATAGTTCACCAACACTGAAGAACTGGGAAGAAAACTCATTTACTGTAATGGTTTTCAGTTTTTACACCTTAATTTCATGTATTGCATTGAAACCTTTTCTTCAAATCTTAAATTAGTAATTTTGTAACTGCTTATAGAAGACCACGGCGGACCAACCAGGCTAAGTAGCTTTTTATTTTAAAGAATTAACTCTGATTACATTAACATACTGCAGCCTTTATCAGCTGGTTAAAGTTTAGACTTTGACTACACTTAAACACAGTATACTTTCCGCACTTTCTAGGGCAAGTACGTTTCGCTGCAAATCGCATACCCAAAGGTCCACGTACGTCACGATTGCTGCCTCGGCTCATCACCTGCCCAAATTATTAGAATGTAAAACCAAAAGATTTAATATCTGTAAGATTCTGGAGCTGTAGCCGATCCAGTTGCCATTGTTGCTGTTACAGTAGCCTTCTTCATTTTATTTTTTCGAGCTGACTTGGATCCGCCTGGCTCCGCCTCTTCCGCTACGTAGCTAAGATGGCGGAGAGTATACAAAGTCCTGCACTCAGCGTTTTTGGCTGTTTTGAGTTCACCATCCAGGTCCTTTCAGTACACTTATTTTAGTCGCAGTCTGAGCCATCGGAACATCGTACGTACTCAAACTGAGAATGGTAAGTATGGAAAGTACAGATATTAGAACACAGCCTTTGACTCGTTCAGAGACACAAATCGATATTAATCAGGATTTGTGAAAGCCACGCGGATGTATGACGTTTAGTTCAATGTTTCCCTTAATGTGTGTCATTCTATTAAGATAAATGGTCTCAAATAATTTAACCACATTTTTTTTAATTTTTTTTTATCTTTAACAATCTTATTTCCAGTCATTTCGTCAGTTGTAAATGCAACATTCCATTCAATCCAATTCAATTTATAAAACAAAGGACAAAAAAAACAACCCAGCTTTAACTGTCCCTGAGGGGAAATAAAAGACACACAGTGTAATTAGGGTTAAAGTTATTATAAAGTAATATCAAGATAGTATTCAACACTATTAAGGTATTGACAGCTGTGAAAACAGCTGTCAATCAAGTGCTGGAATATTGAGTATACACTTTATATATATATTTATATTTACTTTATATATATATATATCACTTTAGATATAAATACAAGTGAGCCACACATGCTCTCTCTTCGGGTTAATTCAATTCAGTTAATTTATTATTTACTTACCAATTTATGACAAATGTAAAAAGAAAGTACAAAGAAAGTAAAGAAGCCAAATTCAATTGGATTTAATTCCAATTCAGTGAGTTTTCATTCGATACCTTTTACTCAACCATGGAAATGAAAAAATAATTAATTTCAAGCATCTGAAAGCAGCGGGACTACAGCATGAAGACTGGCGACCTAAGCTATATGTGCAGCTGATGAACGGATAATCTGTTTTCTGAGTCATGATGCCGTATGTGGAGTTGGTAACGAGTGACTCAGGATTACTGACGGAGCATGGCTGTGTTCCATTTTGCATACCGTGATAGTTCACACCTGCTGTTGCATACAGCAGTTACCCAGACGATCCACTCTTGTTGACATGTTGTTGAGCTCGACTTCATGATGACGGTCTTTTGTTTAATGTCGAAGAGAGATGAGATAAAAGGGCTTTCTTTGTTTGAAATTTGTAACTGACAAAAAATTCAAACCTTAGTGGTAGCTCTGGTAAAGCAGCCAACCGCTAACTTTAAAATACTCATTTGCACCCTCTGAACTCATAGTCACTGTGTGTTCACTAAGTATTTAACTGTAAATGTAATCTATAAAATCAGAACAATTTCCAAACTAGACTTAAAATTGCATCAACACCACCATCCAAAAACACAACAGATTTATTATTTATGACACACACAATTATTCGTTCCTCCATTTCCTACTTGCTCCCTGTCGTTTCGGGGTTTTGGGGGACCTGGAGCTTTTCCCAGCTGTCTGTGGGTGACAGACGGGGTACACTCTGGAGACCATCACAGGGACTGTGAAAACTCAGCCATGCATACTCACATTCTCTTTCAACGATGTTTTAGTGTCACTAAAAGCCTGGAGAAAACATGTGCACAATAACCCCTGGTAAGAGTATATTAGAAACATTTTTTTTTTAATAAATACCACTGTGGGTGTAGGAACATGCATATGGCTTTATGCATCTGGCCCCAGGTGATACCGTCTGTTTCTGAAAGTGTAAATATAGTCATGTGTCTTCTTCCTCCCCTGCTGGTCCGTTTGTAGTTCTAACTTTTCTCACTTCTCTGCTGTCTTGTTCACCTCTCTTTAAGGTTCTGGTTATTTTTTTTCCTCTAAATGTCCTGCTGTGGCGGTATTACTCAGTTAAATAAAGGACAATGTGAATTACTCCTGCATTTGTTTCCTCTACATACCAGTCCTGACAGGTGTAGCTGCTTTTATTAGTGTTGGTGGAAGCTTAAAGCCTCAGTGCGAGGGGTTCGGGTTCATTCAGAAGATGTTTCTGTCAACTTTCATCTGTTTTAAACATTAACATCATTACATCCAAGTATAGTCTCAAGACAGACCATCCGGGGTGGTACGGATAGACGGGGTAGGTGAAGGGCTGATTAGAGGGTTCAGAAAACTAAACACAGACCTGGAAATTAGTGACAAGCACAGTCAGGTCAAAAGAGAGCTCCTCCTGGTTGGGTTTATGGTGCTTCTCAGTCCTGGCCTCCACATTTAAAAACAGTTTCCAGCATTGATCAATCCATTTTAGCAAACTGGAGAAGTTATCTTGGCTTTCATACTTGTTCTCCTGTTGCAGGCCACCTCCTTGTTGTCTTGCCAGGTTTTTTTTTCCTCATCCTACAGCTTCTTCAGCATCTGTACTCCATTGTCCGGCTAAACTCTGAATTTTTGAGTTTGGTGGTTGCATTAATCACTTCTACAGAAGCCATTCATAAAAACCCCACAGACTGAAGTTCAGGAATTTTCTCCTCATTTTTCAACACCCTTTTTTTTTTTTTTTAAATCCTTAAAACTTTTGCACTGGGTGTGTTTTGAGCTTCGGAGACCGTGTTTTGGCTTTGACCAATCCCTGTTGGGGCCAATAATTCAAACATGCTTCTGTGTCCTCCGTGCACCCGACTCCCATGATTACTTTCGCATGTAAGCTGGTCTCATCATCTCTTCCGGCACGTGAACATTTCTGGCTCCGCCCACCAGCTACTCTGATGTCTGTCAGCGCTGAAAGGACCTGTTGCCAAGGCAACACAGCAATGCACCAGGCTCCGAGGTGCTCGTCATTTCAGATCTACACACATGCGAGCAGTCATACGTGTGCCCACACTTGCAAAAAATAGATGGTGCATAAATATAACATGACCCACAGGCAGCAGGGGATGCCACTCTCCCTCACCTCCCTCACCGCTCTGCCACCTCTGCAGTGACGATGATGATGAAGATGACAAGTCCGCCCCATTTTGCATTTCCTCCACACAGTGAGTCACAGTGTGATTGCACACTGTAGATGGGTGCAGCTTTTATCCCATGATGCTGCTGGCGAGCGCTGCGTTTCCGTACAGTAGGTCACAGGTGCTGAGTCGCATGACTACTGCAGAGGTCACATGATGCGAGCAGACAGTCTGTGTGGCTGAGTGGGGAGTTGGGATGTGGGGGGGGGGGTCATATACTATTTGTGTGTGTGTTTTCTATGTAAGGTCAGGGTATGTGTGGTTTTTGTAAAGGCAATGACAGGGTAACATGTGGAGCAGACTGCGGGCCAAATCTGGGCCAGCAGGATTATCGGCTCGCTGGATAAATTGCTGAGAGGGGGGTGGAGGGTGGGTGTGTAGACATGTGTGTGTTCATGTGGAGGTGTGGAGGCTAAGCCATCCGCACCGACCGCAGTCAGAAATTGTAAATAAGATGATACGTGGGAGATGTTATTTTTGGGCGCTTAGTTCAAGTGGAGGGTAGGCGTCCAGTCGGCCGTTAGATTACCAGAGATGATGGAGGCTGAAAGCTTCAGAATCTTCATTTCGTAACACATTCAAGAGAAACTTTGCAGTCACATGCAAATTAATCGTTCACACAGGTGCAGGTGGTTCGAGGAGCGCAGATAATGACAAAGCAGGATGTGACTGGTTTCCATGAATTTGCATTAAAGTTATCTGCTTTCTGTTTCAGTTGAGGACTGGAGAGAAAGAAAGAGGCTGTAAAAACTAAGCTATTGCTGATAGAGATTACCCATTTGCTTCAAACCTTCCTGTGAAATCATAACAAGACTGACCTTAATTTATAAATGCTTATGTTAATCCCGATATCTTTACATTTAATGTGTAAACGTGTGTGTGTTTTTCGAGATGGATTAACCTTCGTGAGCATCTGATGGTTCTGCTCAGGGAATAGAGGAAAGCGTCTCCTTAGCGACCAATAGCTGAGAGCGGGGTTGAAAGTGGGTCATCATCACCAGCACAGATTAAGGCCTCGTATCTGGACGTAGGCGCATACAGCAATGAACACACACACACACAAAAACAAAAAAAACCCCACAAGTTTTCATAAACTCACTTTCTCTACAGAGAAATGAGAAGTTCTCAGATGAGAGATGAGTGAGGTGTGGCGCTTCAGCCTCACTCTCTGCCAAAGGTTTCCCTTTTAGAGGAAGTCTGAAGCCCATTAAAAAGGCAAGGATTAAATTAAAGCAGCAGCGGGAGGCTGACAAAGCTGCCGGCGAGACCGTTTGTGTGTGTGTGCCGGCATCTTTGCATGTTTGTGAGTGCTTAAGTGATGGCCTGTTTAGAACATTTCTGACAGGACACTTCCACTTGACTGCTGGAGAGAACAGGCCGGGACAACAGATACGGGAACTGTTGCACACATGAGAAAACTGAAGCCTAAAACAGCTTATGATAAATAAGATTACCGAGACAGAGGCAAATCATCTCCTGACGGGCTGATGTTTAATCAACGCTAACCGAATTTTGCAAAAATCTACAAAATTATAATTCAGAAATGGCCTGTCATCAAAATGACCCCCCAGGCAGCCATGTTCAATTTAAAGGATCAGTCTGGTTTCACTTGGTTCATCTTTGATTTCCTGGGGACAGTACCATCGCATGCAGAAGAAAGTACCTGCAACCAATCAGAGAAACAAAAGATGTGACGTAGGAGGAGCCAGGGAAGTTAATCCAAGATGTTAGCAGTTCTGCAGCAATCTGCTGTATAAGTCACTGAATAAAGATCTTACCTGCCCTGCTGTGATTTGTTCTGTATTAGTGGAAATGGTTGTGGCTGGGAAGGGCACCAAACCCATTTCAAGAGAGAATTTACACAAAGTGCATGGGCATGGCTCCCCAGGCTGTTCTTGGAAAGGGGGAATATTATTAATTGGGAGTTTGAAGTCACTACCAACTTTTAAAAAAGCACTGATATAAACACAACCCTGTCCTTCAACGTAGAGTGTGTGACTGAGGATCACACAAACTACACTTCAAGATCACACATTGCAACCCAGTGAGTTGTGTAGCTTGAACAGCACAGCAAACATCTGACAGATGCCTTAGCCTCACCCAAAGTGGAGGCACAGAGGAGCTTCTTCTCATGAAACCACTAGGAACCCTCTAGTACCCTGTAGTGAAGCCCAAGGACTGGTAGGCTGGTAATAAGTGGAAAGAAAGGTCTAGTCAACAGCAGAAAACCTTCTTCCCGACTGCCAGTTTAATTTTCCACTTCCCATTCTCCTGAGGCAGGATCGCCTTCAGAGTGACCTAGAAGTCGCTTTCATCTCGAGGCTGACAGGGTTAGCCCTGAGCGGCGCGGCGGCCGTTTCCAGAGGACGTAGAACAACAGATCCTGTGGGTCATGCAGAGGTCAACCCCTGGAATCACACCCAGATCCCTGAGGTTGACCCAGCCGTGACCTTACACCGACTGTGAAGCTGAAAGCACTCATCTCTGACCTCATCGCTTAATTGTCAAACAACGGACACATAATAGTGCTAAGCAGCATGTCAGGAAGACTGTTAAAAGGTCACAGAGATGCCTGTAGTGAGGCTGAGCGTCACAGGGGAAAGAACGGAGCAACATGAGGAGACAATAACCAGCATTCTTCAGCTGATGCACCAGTGCCTGCATCAAAAATATATTAGTGATTATTTAGGGAAAAAGTAGAGGAAACTACGAGTTCAAGCTTTGAAGTCAGCAGTTATGAGCACAAATCTCCTGTTAATTATACAGTTTTATTTTGGATACTCAAAGATGTTGATGCTGAAAACTGCTGCATCATATTTAAACCAACATAGAGTCTCTTGTTCATGATTCCCTCCATCTGCGGGATCGGTTAACTCATTTACATGCACTTTGACTGTCCACGGGATGATGCTAGATCTGATGTTGCCGAGCAGCAACAAAGAGAGCTTGAAATGTGCAGGCTGCATGTGCTGATAAGGTTTCTCTTGGTTCCCTTTCACTGCTATTAATGTGCTTTCTGGCTCTTGGTGGATTCAAGCTGTCACACGGCCACATGAAAAAACTTTTCAAGGAACTGATAATGTCACTAAAAGATACGAATCACCGCAGCCTAGCCGTGGTGTTTTGCGTCTCCATGGCAACGGCAGGCCTTCTATCGCTGTGAGATCAGCCCGTTCTAATGTTGAATATGTGGCCAACACAAGCCTCTTTACAGGAGTGTGTCCTCCTTTTCTCTCCCAGTAACTCCACAGATGTTCACATGAAGACACAGCCACGTCCTCATTACTGTTGGACTAGCCGCTACTTTCTCTTCAGTTCTGCTTTAATGAGGGAAGACAAGCATTCGACAGGGCTGTCATGGCTTTCCCTTTAATGGACTCGAAGAAGTTGCGGAGGAAGATAAAGTTTCTGTGGTGTGGCACGAATAAAGTCTTCACTGAGATTCCTTTGAAGCAAAATATGCCCCTGATGATACGGAAGTAATTGGACCCTGATGGGTTTTTTTTTATGATTTTGCTTTTGTGCACCATCACAATTTAGTTTGAAATAAAAGATGCTTTCAAAGTGTTGATAATTGAGTTTTAGATGTTACACAACAACATAGGATTTACCATTTGCTATTTAGGCAAATTAACTCAATCACACGATTGAAAACAAGTATTTCTTGTTTTGTCTCTTTGCAACAAGACGCAGAGGAAAAATGTTCTCTGTACAATCCTGTGGGTCATGTGACTGGATGCTGTGTCCAGTATTTACAGTCAATTTTGCTGACAGAAGCAGCAAGATAAAATCTGAGGTGTTTATGGTGTCACATGCTGCAAAAGTGAAAGGATGGTGTTTTACAGTGCAGATAGATAATGACCCTGGACATGCTGCAAGGCATTTTAAAGGTAAATGGCCAAATCGGTCACCTGACAGCAACGGAGCAAGCTTTTCAGTTAATGGAGACAAAACCTAATGCAGAGAGACGCAGAAATAAGCAGCAACTGAAGGTGGAAATATCTCCAGTGAGAAAAATCAAGGGCTAGATGCTGCTTGCTAATTTGACGCAAAAAAAGAAAATGATGATGAGAATAGTAGCGTCTCGACAGACCACTGGGGGCAGCTGTGAGTTGGTCTGCTACGGCCAAGATCAAAGTTTAGATAAGCAGCTAACTTCGACCTCTGGTGAAAGTTGCTACCTGTCCTAGCCTCCAGCTCGTTGGCTGCTTGCCCTGGCAGCAGCCAGAACATCTGGCGCTTCCGGCTGAGCCACCCTCCAGTTTGGCCTTTGCCCCTTTGGGATTGACTAACTTTGTCTGGACCTCCGCCAGGACTCTCACAAAGTCCAGTGGACCGGCAGGCCATGTGTATAAGCCGAACGTTGGCTCATCAAACATCCCACATATAATCAGAGCTGCATCGGTCCTTATTTCAGCTCTGGTAGTACTTGTTTCATTTTGTTGCATTGCTAGTGACATCAGAAATGATGATAATGGACAGATTGGATCAGAGTGAATGGGTTCATAAGAGTCAGTCCTATGATGTCAGAGGAGGTTTATCCAGTTATTCCTATATAGTCTATGGAGTAAACTCAGAATTTGAATTTTTCCGTGGGTTCCAGACTTCATGCATACATTAGCTGCAAATGTTTTTGATCCAAGCATTACAACTTATTATATTAGGTTTTCAAAATACTTTTGAGACCTGGAAAAGAGGTTCAAATGGCTGTGATTCCTACATAGTAAATGCTTATCTTTTGGGAAACCCTTTAAATTAAAGCAGAGTTTCTCCACTTTGACCACCGCATAAATGATTTATTTCAAATCCATTGTGGTGAATAGAAGTTTTTAAAAGAAAATCATAATAAATTGTGAAAACAGTGTCCAAATATCTCATGGGTCAGTTCTGAGCACATGAAATGTGGCACAGCTTGCATTCAAAACACTGGCTGGCATCACTGACATTTAAACAGGCACTCACACAAACAGTCGGACTGTTTAAAGTTCAAACTATACTGGCCATGGACATGCATTTATCCCTTTTGTGTGCTCGGTTTAGTTCAAATCTTGCTCTGTTGTTACATATTTTTAGGATAATACTCTCCACACAGACACAGTTATACTGCTGAGGGGGATTAGATGTGAATCAAAAACCTGGCTCCCACCCCCCAACATGCACACACTATACATGCCTCTGATATGAGGAGCTTGCAGAGATAAAACTGGTGCTTTTCTTAGAAATCTCTGTACCCGTCCGTTCAATGTGAAACAATGCTTGGCTCTAGGGATTGGGCTCATTTGGTCCACATCTTTGCTCCAGATTAGAATATCAGGTTGTAAATGGATTGCAGCGTAATTTAGTGCAGACATGTATTGTGCCCAGGGGATGAATCCTGCTTATTTTGGTAATCTTTTGGACTTTGTGGTTTCAGTGTAATATCTGGACAATAAAAGCATGGATGTCCCTGTAATAAAGGAGACACATTCATCCCCTTTTACCAAAGTTATCACAATTTCCTCAATTATAATTGAAAAAAATAGCATGATATGCTTTAGTCAAAAAAAAAAAAAAAAAAGACGCCATGCCTTTATTTTGGGGGTGGAGTGGGCGACTCCACTCTCTGAGAGGTTTGCCTGTTTTGAATACAGTGGTACAGCTTTGCACTTTGTGGCAAGTATATATATATGTAAGCAAAGAAAGGAAGGAGTGTGTATAATACGAGTAGAAGTGCAGGACATTGTCATGGATGCAACACGGCGTTGCACCGTAAATCAGGCCAAAAGATTAGGTGAGTACTGCACCTTTTTTTTCTTTGTTTTTTTTACATAAATGCAAATAAATGAGTAATATTCCGGGGGCTCATGTGAAAAATGCCAAAATTATAGTTGAGATAACTCTCAGTTGGACGACACAACTGTGAACATCAACTCCAAGAGACGTTTGGTTGCACTTTTCTTGGTAGGATTTATAAGCTTTCTGACTTCCTGACATTCTGGAACACAACCTAGTTAGAGGCCTTGGCCGGAGTCCGACAGCGTGTTTGAGTGTGCAGGGAGGACTGTATCTCATCTTCTGGACAAGTCCTTAATCTGTGTGACCCAGCAAGGGATTATGGGGGTTCTGTGAGAAAATGGGACTTGAAAAGTACCCTTCAATCCTGATAACTGACAGTTTAGGGCTTGTGTCACTCTATTTCTGTGAGTTCCTGTCATTTTTGCAACAAATGCCTTTTTTTTTTTTTTTTTTTTTGCAACGGTTACAAAAAATAAGTAAATAAACTGATAAATAACAGAAAAATCAGTCTTCACTGGCCTTTGAATTGACATCACGTTGTATATTCTGTGTCATTTTAGATATTTAAAAAATGACTAAATTAAATACATTACAGTGGTTTCAGTTCCTTCTTTTATATTTAGTCATCAAATTACTTTCAGTAACAGTAAATTCAGATTAATTTGCTTAATTGTGGTCATCAGTTATGCAACCAGTGAAAAACCACTTCCTTTGCATTGTTCGATATGTTGCACAACAACAAATAGTTGTTAAAAGTAAGCTTTACATACATATATACTGTGTCTGGAATGCAACAAATGTTTAGTTTTACAGTATTTGTACAGAATAATGAAAACATCTTTGGTAATTTTCTTTGGAAGTCCTGACAGTATAAGTGTAAAAGTGTTTAATCCCAAGATTTGATCTTTAACTAAACCTAACTAAACAGAGTTGATGCTTCAACTGAACCAAACAACGTTTTATTTTATTATCCTGGTACCTTCAGCACGTAGCTGTCTTGTCTGGAAGGTCTGCGAAGCTACATCCCAGATAACAAATCTGGCGTATTTGGACCAAACACAGCCCTCGTCTGCAGGTTTGTTTGGGACACAGTTGACCTTGACTGATGGCATTTCCTCACCCCAGCAGGAATAGAGGCGCCCGAATGGGTGCACCCAGGACATAAATACGTGTGAAAATTTAAAGAAAAATACATTTTCTCCTTAAAAAAAAGCACCTAAAAATACAAAAAAATAGCATTTGAAACCCGCCATTCAAACGCTCAAACGAGAAAAAAAGTGCATTGTTGTGTGATTACATATATCACATATGCTCTGAATATGTGTATATACATACATATACACATACGTATATATATATATATATATATATATATATATATATATACATACATATACACATACATACAGAAAATCAAATTGTCTG
>JBAMYA010000018.1:11861036-11880589 GCA_037176975.1 Arrhamphus sclerolepis | reverse complement strand
TTAGAGAGGGCCCTCACTATTAGAACGACAGCAAAAAGCCGTTAAAAGAGAGTTAATTGTTCTCTCCAGTCAGGAGGGGAAATTATGTACAAACACTGTGACCCAAAATGGGTCAGAAAATATCATCTTATCTGTTACTGTAAAACTTCCAATGTCATACATCCCTAAAATATTTTTTAATCTAAAATGTTGCTGTGGATTTGGCCAAAAGCTCAAGAACTTCTTTGCAGCATTTGTTACAGGCTGGATAAATTGTTCACTTTTCTCAGGAAATGAAAGGATTGAAGCATAAACCCTCTGATCTCTGGCTTGATTGTCTAATGATTAGGCAGCTTCTGCTTCCTTCAAAAGTCCCAAGTAACAGAAAATGTATTGATTTTCAGACATTAGCTAAGGCAACTCGTTTAAATTTGATATTTTCCAGAGCTAAAGACAGTGCAGGATTATAATGAGAGATGTTACCAAAAGCCACTTTACCCATAAATAAATAAATAAATGAAAATAAAAAGGATTTAGTTTTTATACTAATAATTTGCTGCATCCACCTCACAAATCTCACTTGCATGGTAATTCATTTCTGGTCTGTGTGAGTAAACAACTATAGAGTCATTAAGCACTGCAGTGTGGCACGTAAATGGCAGCAGAGTGGTGTGCTGGAACGTGTGCTTGGCAGGCAGTGGCTATGCTATTAGCAAGCGCTAACAGTTTTATTATTAGAAAATAAACGGTGCACTGCAAAACTCTGAATGTTATTAACACCTCGCCATCTGGGTCTGACAGCTGTGTTCAACCGAAATCATGGCTGAACTGCTGAAGGCTATATCTGAAATCTCCACTCCTTATCTCCAGCGCTTTCATAGTCATTCAGCGTGTTTGTGTGTGTGTCATTCAGTCTCTTCCTCTCTTTCTCTCACTATCTCTATTTCTGCCTCTCGCTGTGTCTTTTTTTTTTTTTGTTTTGTTTTGTTTTTTTGTAGAAATGAAGATAAGTGAGTAGATAATAAGTACAAACTCATTTATGTCAAAATGTTTCTCACAGACAGAAGTCAAGGAAGCAGAGGAAGCTTTGAATGTATTCAATTGTTATTTAGGGCCTCTGGAACATCCAACTTGTATTGTGTGACACTGATGATAGAAAACTTCTAATTTCCTCAGTGTGGTTCTGTCCCACTGCTGCATTCTTCTGCATGTTCTCACACTCTTACTATTGTTCCAACTCCCTATAAAACATGTTTAACACAAAGACAAACACAGAATCCTTATAGCATTCAAGCAATAATGTCTAAATGTTTTGGAAAAAAGACAGTGTTTCTGATTGCTTTAATGTGACCTCTCATGTGTTATGCTGGTTTTTTATGCATGTGCTTGAGAATTTCCACAGGCATACCGCTTTTTTTTTCCTCATGTGTGTTTTTCTGTCCCCAATCACAAAGCTCTAAGGCTTTATTTAAACAGATAACCTACTACCAGATGCCCCCAGCATACCCCGAACTCATCAACTCCCCTTTTTGCCTTGTAGTCTTTAAGAACCCCCATCACAAGGAAAAGCCTCCAAAAATTAACACTTTTAGTGCAGACGCTGCAGAAAAGTCTTCCCTCTAGTGCTTCTCTTTCTCCAACAACAATAACAAAAAAAAAAATCTCCACTAAAACAGGGTTAGTGTTTCTAGGGCTGCATCTGCTGTGTTCCACCTAATCTACATGCATACTTCCCTCCCTTTATATTTAGGAATGTCACTACCAAGCAGCGTGAAGGACTCTGGATGGCATAACAATCTATTTCACATATTACTGCACAGGGCTAGTGTAAGGATGCAGAACAGGGAAATTGTATGCTTTCATTTCCATTGGTCTTGTTTTGCAATGTTTCTTGGTTCGCACTGGTTTAATCTATTTATCTTAGTCCTTTTTTTTTTTTTTTTTTTTAACTGTCTTGTCACTTTTATACCAGACCAGAAGCATCTTTGTCTGTTTTAATCCTTTCTTAAAAAAAAAAAAAAAAAATGGAATCACTCTTGATTGCATGTATAAAATTGGTGAAAAAACAAATAGTGATTTTGTACTTTTTTTTTTTTTTAATATTTCTTGATGTAGCTTATGGAAAAAAAGAAAAAGAACAAAAAAATGGCAAAACAAAAAAAAAAAAAAAACTCTTTTTTTTTCAGAAATATACATGAAATAACCACAGCCTCAGTAATGCATTACCATGGAGCCCCCAGTGGGGTCCTGTGGAGAGTAACAAACTTGCCCATTTCCCCTCTGGCCTCTAAAGTTGAAATTAAAGTTAAACTTTCTTCATCTGAGAGACATTCTATGATATACACTATTTTTTTTCCCAATGTGTTGATTTATAATCTCAAATTCAAGCCCAAGTTACCATGGTGATGTCACCAGATAAGTACCGAACCATCATTCAGATGAAAAGCTCAGAGAAAACCCTGAAGTTTCCTCACTAAGACAAAAATCCTACTTTGTCTTGAAAGTCTGAGGATGAAAAAGGGCAACAGAAAACACATAATGCAACAAACGGTGCCACTTTCAAGTGCTAAAATGGTGTTGCTAAAATAGCATTTGCAATCACATACATGAACTGAGGAAGCAGAAATTCAAATCTTCTACTTTTTTGCTGAATACACTGCACAAGTGCAGAAGTAGGACCACAATGTCGATGCTGGAGACATATGAGGCACTTTTTATGTGTTATAGATACATTTTTGAACATGATGAACTTTAAAATAAAGACACAACGCTATATCAGTTTTGATGGGCAGATTACAACTTTTTTTTCTCTACATGTCTAAAAGTGGTGCATTTTTCAATCTTTGAGAGTTGTAGAAGTTTCAAGAGAGGGATTTGCTTTAATTTGGAATGATTATGGGATTGGGCATCTGGTTGCATGAAAGGGAGCAATTTACAGATTGTCTGTGAGTGAATACTGAGCCAATGAGTTATTCTAGCAGCAGAAAAAAATAGATTTGGTTCTGGACTTGTTGAAATATGAAGCACAGGGCTGACAATAAAACTATTCCAGTATTTTCTTCATAAATACATGTATAACGTCGAAGCAGTTTCTGATTTACTGTCAAGAAAGCATACTCATTTCACTCTGAGGTTTGCAAGTGGACCATTTTGTTTTGATGATGCGTTTTTGTATGCATGTTTATGCAGCTAAATGCACACATGTGTGTGCTACGTGGTTATTGCACTTGAGTTGAGCCTGACCACAAATCAAAGTGATGAGTACCACATAAGAGAACAGAAATGAAGCAGATAAGTGTTGAGATCAAACAGGCCTTCCCCAGTTGAAAGCTCCCCTGGAGGGGCAGGAGGGCTACAGAGTGTGTCTCATTTAGTGGAGCAAGTACCGCAACCGCTAACGAGGTGATAACACAAGAGATGACAAGTTATTAGAAATGATGCACTAAAATCTGTTAAGTAGCTTTTTCTTTTTCTTTTTTTGCCATCTTTCTGCCTTTGTGGTGGGTCTGTGCACTGCTGTGAAGTCTTTCAGGGTCACTTCTGACTGTAAAGTGTGAATCTACAGACCACCGCATTCCTCCAAAGCATTTTGGTGACTGAAATATATGTTGATACGTATGAAGTAAGATCATAGCCAAGGTGGTCCACACACAGCAGAAAATGGGTCTCTGAGGACAGATGAAGAATGGCATTGATGAGAGGTTTCTGTCACTGGGTTGGCTGGGAGCCAGACCCTAATATGAACTGTGGAGTGTCTGAGTTTGACGTGACTGAATGCTCTGTTTGACAACCAGATTTCTGCTATATATCTGACTCCTGATCACTTCCAGAACACTTCTGCCTTGGTGTTTTGTATTTCTCCTCTGTTTTCAAATATCCATATATGTGTTTATTCATGATTACATCACTGTCACTTGAAAGGGTTCATATGTGCAGATATGTTATGTTATGTTTGTTTTTTTGATTTTTTTTTTTTCTGTTAGGGGAAGAGGAGTAAATTAAATAACTCCATGAAGACTTCGCATCTGTGGAAAAACTCTAACATCCAACGTTTAGACTTTGTCTTTTTCTACTTCTACAGCACAGACTTTCACTGTCGCTGAGTCTTTTAATGACAAGGTAGAATCAAAAACCACTTCGAAAACTAACATGACAACTACATTTTTTTTTCTGTGTTGAAAATACTGACTTATCTCAGCTGCCTCTCCCTTCGTGTTTCGCAGCCAGATGCTCATAAGGCGCTCCGAAGATTTCCAAAGAGTATAGGCTCTGTAAGTCACGTCTTTACTGGAGGAAATGTGCAAGGGAGAGTGTCAGAGTATGAAGAACCGCATATGTCACGAGCACTGCATTGAGGAAAATTTTATTACATAAATGGACTGTGCAAGACAAAGACTTTGATATTATCATAATTAAAAGTGAGTCACACCATATGGTGAGGGAGAGGAGCTGCACATAAACAATCAAAGTGAAAGCCTTGCAGTGAGCAGAAATACATGAAATGCTCATTTTTCAGCCTTGCAAACTGACAAACTCTGAATATACACTTTTCTATAACCTTCTCCTCTCCTCGTCCTGTATGTGAGCGCACGCCTGGTCAGTGCCTTGGGCCTGCAAGGGGTCTACAGTATGCTCCAGGAATAGTGTGGTCACGTGGCTGCTCTGTGGGATCTGTTCCCCAGGCAGGAAGCTGTTATATGGTTACAGTTATTTTTGTTGTCTGTCTGGGGATAGTTTTTACTGCGCCTCAGAGGATCAATAATCGTCATAAAAAGACTCTGTCACCCGGTGCCCTCTTTTAGCAGGACAGTACGGTGGTACGCGTAGGTTAAGGAGGATTGTGTGTTCACGTGCAAGCATGTCTGCAAATCTAAATGCTTTGCTGAGGTGTTTGAACAAGGTGTGTGTGAGTGAATATGTGGATCTTTGTGTGCACAAGCCTGCTTTAAACTCCTCAAAGCGAGTGTGCATGTTAACATTTGTTTTCCACCTAAGTGTACGTGGAGATAAGATGAGGTGTGAGGTGACAAGAAGTGGGTTTTTTTATGTTATAAACATTGTCAGAGTGTGTGGAAATTGCGAAATATGGTTGTTACATGAGAGGAAGTGATTTGCAGATGGTCTCATTTGTGAGGTTCTGAGGAATTCTTAGAAGTACAAAAACATTTGAATAAGAAATTGACCGTAGCCTGTTTTCATGTGTGTCACAACCTTAACTCCTTAGCTGCTCTGCCTTGTACCTATTTGACCTGTTGTGTCTGTCTGCCTTATATGTCCTTGTCTGTTTGGAAGGCCAAACCACATCCTTGTCTGTGCCATGTCTACGAAGTATCTTTGTCTCTCTTATAGCTTGTCTACTGTATACAGCATGTGTGCCACCGTAGCCCTGAAGCTGCAGTCACCCCTGGGGACTCAGAGAGGAGGTCCTATAACAGCACAGGCAACGGAAGCTGGCTCCTAGCTAATTGGTTCCTGTGTTCGCGGCACACAGAGACGGTGTCAGAGTCAGCACTTTCCCTCCCTCTTCCCTCTCCTTTTCCCTTTCTCCATCCCTCCTTGACTGCCAACCACAGATGCCGCAGGTCTGACATCCCTTCAGGACACATGCCTGAGCTAATATGTGCATTGCTGGATGTTTGTGTGTTGAATTTAGGTACCGCCCCGCTGCTGAAAGTACCTTTGTAAAGAAGTAAAAAAAAAAAAGAAAGAAATAGAAATTGAGTTTTCAAATGAAGATAAAACATTCATATTTAGTTCTCCTTGAAGGAAATTCACACCTCTCTTGGTGCTAATCTATCCCACTATTTCTGAGATCTTGTCTGTCATTGTCTCCGTCTGTCAACTGTCTCCACTCAGTCGTATCCATTGCCACAACAGTTGAAGGTCACCATGTAACTTTGTTTCATGTCGCCCTCCCCCTAAATGCACACCGACCCTCCTTTAGCTTATGGCCCCAATAACAGGGAAGTACACTCTAGTGCAAGTAATCACAGATTGCAGGTGTCTGGGCTCTCAAAATACGTGCAAATACTGCACTTTCTCTACGAGTGTGTGCAGCCTTTCACACTGTGAGTTGAGACAACTATGGAGTGCATCCCACTGAGTTAGTGTGGGTTTGAAGAAAGCAGACCTCTTCCTGCTTTGATCACAGAGTGAGTGTGTGGCTGGCCACAGCCTGATGCTGTGTGTTTATCATTGCAGGATGTCCTCTCACAAATGGCTTCAAACTTTCAAAGCTCACAGTGATGAAGTATCATCCTCTGTATCGTCATGTTCCTGCATGACTGTCATTGTACTTCCTTGCAGTAAAGATTTATGGGAAATAATTCAATATACTTACAAGCTTCTGAAGGATTCAGATGACTCTATTTTTGGTTAAAAAAACAAACAAACAAACATATATATATATATATATATATATATTAATGTTTCCAGTAAACATTGTTTTTTTTTTTTTCTCCTTATGGGGTTGAATTTTCTTCAAAATACATTTGCTAATTAGAAAATGTCGCACAAAGTACTTGTCAGCAGACAAGATTTCTCTTGTGAGATAAATCTTTACAAAAATACTGTGACCTCAGAGATGTAGTGTCTCCAAAGGATGCTGTGTGACAGACCCTTGTCTGCCGTCCCACCATCTAAACGGCCGTCGTTGTCCTCCAGCCAGTCTACTCCAGAGATGACCTCCTCCTCCATGAGGGTGGCAACAACCCCCACCCCCCCCCCACCCCTCGCCCCACTGCATTAAACATTGATGGGGCTGGAAGAGAAGGTTGGAGCCTGTCTACAACTGCGGTCTGCCCGTTGCCTATAGGAAGTCTCTTTTCTGGCTGCAACCTGTCTCTTTTCAACTTCTCTCACTCCTTTTGTCATTTGATAACATTTGCTACCGCTGTGGTGCTTTGAATGTGGTCAGATGTGACTGTCTGCAGCAAGCTCTGCTCAATATAAGGATACACATTGAATCTCAAGACATGAGAATGATAAGTGCCTGTTGCTGCCTGTGGCCACTTGCAGCAGTGAGGCATGACTTCCTGGAAATGACACTGTGTGTGTATGTGATTCCTGTATCTGCGCATTTATGTTATGCATTATGACTTACCACAGCTATATGAAAGGAAGTGGTAGGAGACATAAGACAGCAATACTTTCCTTCCTTCATCAGTGTGCGAGCATGAGTGTGTTCCAGTGTTGCTGCACAACCTCAGAGCATGATCTTATGCACTATTATTGCTTTATTTTCTCAAAAAAAAGTAAAGATATATTAATTAAATAAATGAAAACATCTGTAGTTGAAAATAACCCAGTCTGGTAAAAGTACATATGAATTAAGCTCTAAATCTATATTAATACAGACAAAAGAAACTATAAGTGCATGTAGTGGCAAGTCCAAACACATGAACATGGCCAAGATATGACAGATCTATCCAACGAAGTCTCGCCATGAGATCTGCCCCACAACCAACAAGTGATGAAGTTTAGCAACATACCAGACATGATACTCAGCCCTGCTTAGAATCTAAATGTATTAATAGCATGCAATGTGATCTGGGCTTGGGTATTAGACGGTGAGAGAATGAGACGTTGTAATCTACTGTGTGAGAATAAATGTCTGGTGTTTGTGCGCTTACAATATGAAGAAAGCATGCACTAATTCTGAGTGAGCGTGTGTGTGTGTTTATGCATGTGTGCATGCTTCTGCATATCTGGAGAAGACTTGTGTTAATCAGGATCACATCTGATAACGTGGCCAAAGGGCATGAAGAGTTTACAGATAATGCAAGTGTTTGGTGCTGGCAGACTAACCAAGGAAGTCTAACAGCAGATCTAAAGTGGCCCCTCTGTCAATAACCTGCTACTCAGGCCCCAGGCAGGTGTCCAGGCAGCACAACACATTTCTTTCAGAGCTCTCTGTTCAGAGTTTTCAAATAACTGTAACTTAAAAAAAAATGCTTTAGAAATTAAATTAATTTGAGGATATCAGAAGACTTGTCTGCTTTAAGAAGAAAGAATGACATGATCCTAAGTGAAATAATCCCCGCTCTAAGCAATAGCAAATGGGGATGAATAAATAAGACTGACTAAATAAATGATCAGTGATTGTTTGGCTCTAAGTGCTGCTGCTGTAGCTCAGCATCCTGATTTAGTTGGAGCCTTCAGCCATCCCTCAGCGGAGCTATGGTCTTAGCGGAAGAGAAACGGCTAAAAAGCCCCATTCTTCTTCATACCTTCAATATTCAATGAGTGTGCTAATTGCACTGTGCTGAAAGAAAGAAAAAAGGGAGGGAGTGGGGAGGTGGGTGGGATCTACTGGCTAATGGTCCGTAGGGGGAAAAATAAAGAAGAGGGAAAAAGGGGGGATTTAAAAAGTTAGACATAACCTCAGGAGGTTCCTTTCTCTGTGTTTTTACCTGTGCGTCTCTTAGCTATAATGTTAATGCTCATTAGTCAGTCTGTGTGATATCCGCCAGATCACGGCTACCGTAAGCGACCATCACCGGGAGCATTCTACAGAAACGAGTGCATCGACTGGTTACACACACACGCTCCTCTGTTGTCAACCGGAATCCACTCTTTTTTTTTCTTTTCTTCTTCTCTCCGTTTTTGTTTTACCTCAAAAGTTAGTTGAAAAGTTATCCTGGAATATATTCACTCAAGGTGCACCCATTTGTGAAGAAGAATTGGGGGATGCATATGCATTAAAAAGCCTTTGTGTTTGTAAAATGCCAGCGCAGCACTTTAGTCTTCCCTCATTCCTCCAACCCCGTTTCTTCCTCTTCTCCCTTTAATCTTTGGTTGAGTTATAATACAAAAAGTCCCTATAATCACTGCATCTCCTTCTCTAGACTTACCTGGGGTGTATGAATCATTTGCGTGAGATCAGCAGAGGTAGAGAAATGGAAGGGAGAAAAAAATGGCACAAACTTGAAATTATTCATGATAAACTACATAGTTCAAAAGTAAAATAAATAAAAATCTTCAATGAGATTTGGAAATGAATATTCTTTTTATGACCACAGGAGGCAGCGTGAGCAGCATGTCTGTCTGAGGTACTCGGCTGCAGTGTCTCCTTCTCCTCTTCTTTGCAGTCAGCCCTTTCACTGTCCCCTGGCATATGGCAGCTGAAATACTGCTGAATGGAAGGTTTTTCATAAATCATGCCATCCACCAAACAAAGCAATAAAGATGTTTGTTTGCATTATTGAAGGAAAAGTATTGCCTTAGGTCAGCTTTAACCTGTCATCTGTGCGTGTATGTGTGTTTGTGTGTGTGTGCATTCTTAAAAGTACATGTTCGCATTCTTGTGTGCATTTTGTTTGTACAAACGTTTTGTTTGTTTTTTTCTTGAGAGAGGCATATTTTGCGGACTTCTCAGTTTTGACTTTTCGGACTGTTCGGCCAATCAGAAATCAGTTGTATCTGTGTGTGTTTGAGTGTGAAAGTGCTGATGGAAATGGGTTTCTGTACATTTGTACACTCTGAAAATAGATAAATACATGTTTGCCTTCACATCTGTACTTATGCATAGATGTTGGCTCTCTTTTAGGTTCCAGTTTCGTCTTTGGGGATCATTTACAACTCTTGACAATTTTATAACAACCCATTTGGTGCTATTTATATTGATCACACAGGCTGCCAAGCTCAGGCTCAGAATAAAGGCTTTTCCTGAAATCAACTCTTTCTGGGCTTTCAGCTTTCTCTCTCTCTCTCTATCTATCTATCTCTCATAATCCTTCTCTTTGACTTGTATATTTTTTGCCTTTTTTTTTTTTAATTGATTAAGACTATTTTTAAAAATCTCTTTTTCAGTCAAGTGTGTCGTCAGGCTTTATGCTGTAGCATGTCAGTCTAAAACCGCCACTGTGAATTTGTAGTTATTTAAATTCCGCTCTAAATGGTTTTAGGGAAATTAAAGTGATACATTATCTTATGAATGCAATGAACCTTATGTGACCATCTTTCTTTTTTGTATTTATTGGATTGCCTCTTTCTTTGTTTAGGTGAGCCACACATATGTACAGTGCATTGCTGTGTTTCTAAATAAAAGTGTTGAGTCAGACATTCAGTGTAAAATCACAAAACTATTTATACAAGTGCCTGCAACATATGCAGATTTGTAGGACATATGTTATATATCTGTACAAGAAAAAGAAAAACAAAACAAACACTTCCCTCTGCTTGCTACTTTAAGAGCAACCAGACCCAGGTCTCTATCAATAGGATCCTCTGCTGGTGGTCAGTCATCAGCATTCCAGATTAAGCCTGGACCTGGTGCACTCATTAAAATCAAACCACAAATTTAGTTTGTGGTCATGAGGCTTGCCTGTGATTCATCACTGCATATGTGTGTGTTTGCATCTGACGAAAGTTTAGAAGCTGGTCCCAAGTTGAGCTGTCACACATATTTCTCCCTGAAAGACTTTTCTTGGCTCTTGGCTGCATCCTTTCGGTCATCAAGCATTCAGCACTTTATCTGAGTTTTGCGAGCGAAAAATCTAAAAGAGAAATAAGGAAATTATAAGTCATTGCGGGTGGGAAGTGTGCAGAGCACTCTAAAATATTTTTAATAAAGACATTACCTGCTTGCTGTCCACCTACTTTAAAACTTTTTACGACCCTGTTTATTCTGCCTCCTCATCCTTTCTGTTCCTCCCTGCCACTCTGTCACACAATGAGTAATGGTAAATGGCTTCCAGGAGGGTGCTGCGGAGCGAAGGAGTGAGAAACTACCTGCTTTTGTTATCTTAACACCCCGCGGCACGCAAGAGACAACCATCAAACATCCTGTGGCACGCTTGACATGTGCAGACTCTACTGATATGGAGGGACCTAGGAGTGACATGGATGGTGGAGTGTGCTGTATCCTGGGCTTGGCAGGTTTATGAGCCCAGGGGGAGCATAAAGACACAGGCTTCCAGACCCTCAAATGCTCCTTGGGTTAGGGTTAGAACATCACAGGGGATAGGGGCAGGATGCCTGTTTGGTCAGAGGTGAGTCTTATCTCAGTGAGGTCTTCCTATTCACATTAGCAAAAGTTGCAGTGACTTTCCATTGTAACCTACTAAGGCGAGATTTTTTTAAAAGGAACGATGCACATGAAAAAGCTGTATTCAAAACTTACAAAAAAGAAAAAAAAAATTGTTTTGCACATGCACAAAAAAAAAAGAAAAAAAAGAAGAATGTGCAAGTCTGCAACTATGTTCAAGAAAAAACATGGCCACATGCAGACACATGAGAATACACTGAAAGAAAAGATTATTTCCTGCTTTTCACATACCTGTGGCATGTCACTGACAGATACACGGGTCGTTGTTTGTTTTAGCAGGCAAGTCTTTAGATGACAGAAGGAAGCTCTGGAGAACTCTATCAGTATTTAGACAGACACCATTGAGCCTGACAGACACACACGCTGCCCTCAGGCCTACAGGATGCTTCGCATGGAGAAATGACTACAAAATACTATAATTAGTCAATTCATAATTTGAAATGATTTGAGGTGTCAAACACCATTAGGCAGAGGAATATTACAGCTTGGCCTCTAAATGTTTTTTACAGTGTGTTTTCTCTTGCTTTCCAAGCTTTCATTGCAACTGGAGGTGGGCCACTTGGCGTGAAGAGTCGCAACATTTTATAGCGTAATCCACATTGTCCCAAGCTCTTCGTGTTCGGGAATTATTGGGATCAGGTTGAGACAAGGAGCACAGACAGGTTTAGACACAATAACAAGAAGGATGTGGGCCTGCATGGGCATATGTTTCTACTGATGGAGAACAGGCACTGCAGTGTTTGGAAAAAAAAGAAAAAAGAGAGATATACACAAATTCATGTGTGCTTACATACAGGGCTCATGCACAGTAGCACAGTAATGGTGTATCAAGAGGATTGAGAGTTTTAAGATATTTTGTTAAAGCAGTATATTGCAGGAATGTTAATCTAAACACAGCAAGGTTCCATGAATTCATCTCAGTTGATGTGACTAAATGTAACTTGCTGAAATACGGTGGAGGAGATGTTAGTCAATGCCAGCCACTATGGCATGATCTCACACTGTTTCTCTAAGCATGTGAGTGAGCGCTCTCTTGACACCCTTTGACAGTAAAATGTGAATCATTTGTTGTTTTATCATCGTCGTCACACTCCTCCCTCAGCAACACAGTGTGGGGGTTGTGACTACTGTGGCCTTGTTTTCTAGTAATGTGTGAGCTACCTAAGACAAATACTTTGTACCCCCTTCTTCTACTTCCTTTCACCGCTCCTCTTGTTCTCTGCGTCTGTCGTGCTCTTTGCTGAAAAAGGAAGTAGATTCATCTTGGTATATGGCTCA
This sequence comes from Arrhamphus sclerolepis, assembly GCA_037176975.1. Classification (NCBI taxonomy): domain Eukaryota; kingdom Metazoa; phylum Chordata; class Actinopteri; order Beloniformes; family Hemiramphidae; genus Arrhamphus; species Arrhamphus sclerolepis. Next base: position 11,868,285 of record JBAMYA010000018.1, on the reverse strand, counting down.
AGAGTGTTACATTATACAAAAATGATTAAGGCTGATATTTAGGTCAGGCTTTTTCTGATGATAAGAATTTGTACTGATTATCAAGAGGGCATTTTTTTCCCCCTCACAATTTTGTTTAAGACATTTCCCCCTTCCAACAAAATTGTAATTAATAAGTGCTTTGAAATGGTACACATAACAAGAGAAACCACAGCTTCTCCTGTTCACAAAAACTACCGAAGCTCAAAGAGGTGGGGTGTTCCAAAGAGACCTGTGGTAAAGTTGGTCACACTGAGGTTCATAGATGGGTGGAAGTGCTGTATTGTATTGATGCAAACTTGAACGTATCTGCAAGCGCAAAGCAGCGTCTGTGAGGGGCCAAGGAAGTGGGGAGTGAGGGCACGAGAGAAGTTTCTACAGCACAAGTAGCGCACCGTTTCTCATGAACCCTGGGTGGACTGCTGCAGCTTCTGCCACTGCTGCACACACAAAAACACAGACTACAAGCATCTAAAATGCCCTCTGACATGTTTCAGTGAGCACGCAAATGTAATGAATTTGGTTTTCAGCAAACTGTCTTTACAACAAATTACGCGGATTAAGTGCAGTAGTACATGGTGACTATCAGGCTTATTCCTGATGGAGACAAAACACTAATGCACTTAGTTATGTAATTCTGTAACATTTGTGTGACATGTGGGATGGTGTTTTCTTTGTGGTTATAATTTCTAATGTTTCCCAAACAAAAAGAAAAAGATAAGAATAGAAAAAAGAAGCATAGTATATTAAATTGCCTCTGGGTCGCTTTTTCGAACTCAAAAAGAAATGTTGATAAGTGAGGATTAGGATAAAGTAGAGTCTTAGCAGGCAACGCCGTCAGGCTGCGTTGGCATCATATACGCCAACGCTGTCATGACTCAAACACAAACTTGTACTGTTGCCATGCGTGCAAATAAAAACATTTACTTCTTGTTAGCCAGAACTGCAGTTTAGTACAAGTTTGCATGAATGTTTGCATTGGTGTGTATAAGATTAGAGAATACACAAATGTGTGTTGAGAGAAAAGAAATAGTCACGGTGATCAGTGGTCAAACAACTGTAAAAATAAACATACAACAATGTAGAAAAAAAATAACAATCACTGCTCTTTTATCATTAAAATAAAAGATTTGCACAACCCCCCCACCCTTTGTTTTCAAATCCTCTGATGACACCAGATGGCCGTTAATGACAGCATGAACAAAAATCTGTGATAAAATAACTATTTTTACTGTATATCCAGCTCTTCTTTAGATAGCTGTTACCAAAGCTCACTGTGAGAATGTGCCACCAAATATCTAATATCTTGTCTTACAGTTGCATATGTTTTTAGTGTATGATGTGATTGTCCGATATGAAGTGCACCTTCCCAGCATAGCGGAAAGAATGATATCTATTTCTGTTCCTTCCTGCCCCAGCTGTGTGAAGGCATCCATATCTTACCATAACCACATCGTAGTCCTCTCCAGCCTGTTATCTCTGTCAGGCTCACAGTGTAAAATGTTACTTCCTGTTTGGTTTGTCCAAGTAATACCAGCTCTCTTACAGACTGATCAAATGTTCCTACTCAGCGTTGACCCTGCTAAACTAAAACCGTTTTTCTCACTTTGGTTTGCTCCAGTTGGAGGTAGTCACGCTCTGAACCCATGGCCTCAAATATTGTTGTAAAAGCAGATTTAAAGAAAAGAAAATACTTACATTCATACTTTGGAAATACTTTCATTGAAGGAGACTTCTGTGCCTGTGTTGTAAATGTTGTAAATATTGTACTGAAGTGATTTTACTCATTTAGATTAAACAAATATCCCCGGATTGTTCACATGTCTCATTTCATTCATCCTTTAGAGGTTTTCTTGTTGACTTACTCCTCCGTTTTCTTCAATACTGGTGCAATCTAAACTGCTACCCTCCCACACAAGGTGGTGCAGCCAAGCAGCGGAATGGTTAGATGACAAATAATAATAATAAAATAAAAAATGAAACCTCCTTTGGCTTACTTATGGGGAGCAGTGACATCCTGCAACTGCAGGCATGAACTTTCGTGTTGACTCTTGAGACTAACAAAGGAAGCTGAAGGAAAACTCTGTCTCCTCAGCTCTGATGTTACGTGTTTGTTCTGTTGTTTGAGAGCCAGACTTGGAATACCTGGCAAAATATCTGTTGGGAATGTTTAATTAAGCACATTTTGTTGAAGACTGAAAGCTGTGGACTGAGTACTTGCAGGAACCTTCATGAGCGCATCTCAGTGGGAATGCATAAGGGACAGCTGAAAAGATAAAGAGGCTTAGATATAAAGGAGGGACACGTAGCACAGCAGGCCGCAGACCACTGGGTGTCTAAGAAAGTGAGTGTAGCATCTTAATAGAAACATGCACCGTCCCAATGTGGATAAGTGTTTTAGAATAAATCATCTATGAGACCTCTTTTCAAAGCATTACTCTGTCAAACCCAATCTAACCAATGTCTGCCTACTCTCCCCCTCCCATCCTGATCCACACTCCCTGTCCTCCCTCCCTTAGTGAGCAAAGCCATTTGCCGCCTCCGGCAAGAGCTGTGAACATAAGAGCAATGTCAGAGCAGAGTCTCGGATTTGAGCCACCACCTCACTGTCTCCTCTCAGACTGCATGCTTTGCTGCACAACAGCAGGCTAACATGGCGAGTCCAACACTCTGGGTTAACTCACCAGTATGAGCATGGTCAACCAATATTTAGGCCACAAAATGAATTGGTCTGTGAATTTGTTGAGATTTCCTAGAACAAGAATGTCAGCCTTTTTGAGAACCAAAGGAAAACAAGTTAATAGACTCTGATGTGACCACTGCTGCTGTGAACATAGATGAGAACTGCTTTCCTCATGTCTCCTCTGTGTCTGTCACACAATGTGGTTTTTACCACAAGACACATCCCCTATCCTTCTGGGAACCATAAGGCCAATCTTTATAAGAGCACTACGGAGCAACAAATAGACCAGTACAGAGACTCTGATCATCATAAAGGAGTTGTTCACAAAGCATGCAGAACAATGGAGATTCTTCCTCTTAAGGAAGGACTCTGAATGTTCAAAAGCTTGTCTCCTCTTTGTCACGGCTAACGTTTTGTTTAAGTCATTAGGTCTGAATAGTGTAAAGTTGTACAAGTTTTTTTTTTTGGTTTTTTTTTTCCAAATCTGCATATTCAGAATTAACAGTGTAATGAGCTGGCCGGGCTTCTGACATATGAGAACTGATTCGCACAGCTTTGAACTTCCGTTCTCACTTAAGGACAAGCCCCATTGATTGGTTGGGATATGGGGCAAAAAGCCTTGTGTGTTTTTCCATGAGTCCCTCTAGCGCTAAAGCAGGCTGCTGCTTGGGGCTGCTATGACTGAGATGGATCAGCCCACTGACTGACAGCACTGGATAAGGGATTGTGTGTCTGCCCTCAGTGCCAGCGCAGCTAGAAGTGATAAACACCAGCAACCTGATCCAGAGACAAGAGACGCCTCTGCCTCTGACAGAGCTCAAACTTAATGCACTTCTGTTCTCCTTAGCCAAGTCCAGATTTGCTCAGCTCATTCCCGCTGAGCCTGACACATCCTGACCAGGTGGAGGTCAGCAGAAGCTATTGGGGTTGTTTTTGTCCACCTCTGATTGTCTCTTTCCTTTAAAACTACCACCCATCACAATTTCAATCTGTCTGCTACCTTTTCTTTGTAGTTCAGTCTTTCAGTCTCCATTATTCCAAAAGCTTGTCCTATTCAATATGCCTATTGCACCAGCAGGACCTGAGCATTCTCTCTGGTCTAAAATATTTATGAAAAGTTTATTTTATCAGTTTTTTATTGCTACTCTTGTGCAAATAGGCCCCCATAGAGTCTCTGGTCCCTGCCCTTGCAGTAATGGCAATGTAAACATGGGAAAGTAATTTGAATTCTAACAAAGTGGAGATTAGCTGGTGACAGTTTGTGGCATGGGTGATTATTTCTAAAATAATCCTGTTTTGATATGCATCTGCGTCCCGGCAGGGATTTTCAATTTGTTTTCCCATTGCTGCATGTAAACAAGCTTTAGTGTCTCCTTATCGTGGCGTCGCACGGACAAGGAAAGAGCGTATGCACCCCTCTCCTCCTCCTTCTTCCATCTCAGCACACAACCTGTCTGTTCCAGACTGCATCTGGTTAGAGTCGCTGAGCAGCCGCGCTTGTCTGGGTTTCAACAAGTCTCTTTATCGAGAGCAGGTAGGGGGGTTTGTGTGTGTACCTGCAAGTCATTTGCAAACATGAAGTCCTCAAAACGCACCACCTGAATATGTTCTGCTTGAGGGGTTCTGCCCATTCCCTGACTGAATAGGAAAATGCACCTTGGCAAAATGGCCCCCTGTCTGCCAAAGGAGCCATCCTTTTCCCAGGCCTGCTGCGTGTGATAAATGTTTACACTTTTGATTGTAAGCTGAGAGCTATGGAGAGAATTGCCCATTTATCGGAATTACTTGCATTTAAAAAAAAAAAAAGACACTTTAAAGTTACAAACTTCACCTTAAATATGACAGCAAAATGCACAAATAGGAAGATTTATTGGCTCTAGTTTAGATGTTAAACAGAGAGGATATATTTCACAAGCTGTCTGTGGGGGTGGCAAGAGCAAGAGTCCTAAGTAGTAATTTCTTTAGATTTTTATTCTTGCCTTTTTTTCTTAGGCATTGAAAGTGACAGAGCTATTTATCTCTCTCTGATTGATTGCTTCTGCCTGAAGCTAATCAGCATGTAGCTCATTGTGTCTTAATGTTTATGGGGATTATAGGAGGATAAACATGATAATCCCCTGTGTTGTGCAGGACTTCCAATTATCACGCTGCCTCACCAAAAGTAAGGTCACCACAGATTTAACCTATTAATACAATATAAGCTGGCCAGCATCCCTTGGGTGTTAATTTCACCAAAGGTAAACCTGACTTGGGACTTGGATCCAAACCCACAAAAAACCTGGCTAGATAGATAGGTGAGTCATATGAATATCAGCAGGTTGTGACTGTATCTGACTAGAGAGGTTAGGCTGTGGTCACTGACGTGGCCAAGGCAGGCTTCCTTACAGATAGAGATTAGAGGCAGAGGTGAATGTCTAGTCCATGCTGACAGACTGGATCGATTAGGGATGGATCACTTACACACAGCAATCGTTACGACCCCGCCCCAAAGCTCAGGTGAAGCCATGGTGTGACTCATAGCACAACAGAGAGGTGACGGTCCTGACTGAATTGTGCCCTTGCCCAGATGGCAGGTAATATCACTTTTTAGTATATGCTGTTCTTTGCTGGAGCTGGCATTTATGTAAAGTTACATTTAAGGCTTGTGTCATGCATTCACTGACTGACAAAGACTGCATGATTGATAGACATCCTCTTTCCATGCCATTAAGGTTGTGTGAAAAGAGAGGATGCAGAGTGGCCTGGCTTTCAGTGCGAGCCACCTCCGTATCCTCCCATCATTAATCTGCTCTAATATATTCACTGCAAAGCGGTGCTTTCCAGGGGAAGAGCAAGCAGGCCTTAAATTACAATAGAGAGGAGTGGAATCATTACTACCTTTAATGTTCCCAATCTAATTGAGGCATTAATTTAAGTACAGTCTCAAGTGAGGATTATTCATAACTGCTTTTTAATTTAGAAGGGTGATCAGCAGAAATATTCCCAGATCGGAGGCAAAATTTCTCCTCTAGTTTCGCCTTTCACCATGTTTCAATGCAACCTGACATTCACAGGGTGAAGCAAAATAATACACACAGCAGGAGAGCACAACCACAAGAGTGTGTCTCCTTTTTTTTTCCTGCTTCGTGTAATGGTAAAAATCATGTGTTTTTGCCTAATGTTACTGTATGTGGCACGCAGCCAAATCAAACACTACTGTACGCTGACTATGACCCTGTGAAATACGCTTACATAAATATGACTGCCACTAGTCAACTGATAACAGATGTGTCGCTCAGCCACTGATGGTAAAACTTAAACGGTTAATGAAAACACAACTTTGGGGTTCTGCCTGGATGAGCACAGACTTGTATAGGAAAAATGATAGTCAGGGTAAATGTATATGTGATATGTACACATTTCACAGGCTCCACTTTTCCCCCTGAAAGCAATTACTTATACAGTGGGGCTCAGAGGGAAGGATTCCTGGTGATGGAAGTGCATATCGAACCACAGCAGACAAATTTGGCCAAAAGGGGGAAATTAGTAACCCTTGAGACAAAATCATTTCATCACGGGACTCTCTAAAATACACAACCAAACAAGAGCACTTAAGGGACAAGAGTGCATGTTTATGTGCCAAACAAGTCCATACACACACACAAGCACCAGGATCGTGCCCCCAGGCAGCTGAGTCACACCAATACTGCCGCAGTCCCCCTGTGGCACCAGAACCAGGCATACATGCCATCTGGAGCTAGGAGGAGGGTTTGTTAAAAGGGTGTTGAAACTGAGTGGTACATGCTTCGTCCGTGCGGCTGACCATCTGGCTTGGCATACTGTGTATCAGTAACTTTGAACAGTCCTGCAAGAGAGAGGAGGAGGAGAGATGGATGGATGGAGACAGAGTGGTAGATAGCTGTAGGGTTAAAAACAGCCAGAGCAAAGTAACACTAATTTGATGGATGAATCCTGTATGCTGCCATCGTTCTGTTGCTCTTTATCATTTTCTCCTTCTCTCTTTTTTACTGTACTAGGAAATTAAGTCAGTTTTGCAGAAGTCTTGCATAGAAAGTTTTCTGTGGAAAAAAAAACCTCCAACTCTGCAGCACACTATATTAGAACCACAACTCCTTATATCTTACTCATTTTATTATTTTGACAATTTTGCCACAACAAAAGAAAAAAAAAAAAAGAAAAAAGAAACACAAACAAGCAAGAAAAAAAAACTACACAACTTAACAAGGAGGAATTCCTTCAATGACTCACTTGTTTTGTCCAATCTATATTATAAAAAAATAGAAAAGAGAGTGACAGATGTTTGTGTTTCAGAGGCCAAAACTACGACATTTACATTAAAAATGAACACAAGTGATGTAAATCCTGGACTGGTAATGTGTCCAACGTGTACCCCAGTGACAGTTGGGACAGCCTCACAACCACAGATGAAGCAGGCAAGGACAAAGGATGGATGGATATAAGCACACCTGGAAAATGACTTGAAAGACAGCATAGCAAATGCTGAAATTGAAATAAATGGTTGCTCTTGGTCTTTATTTTTTTATTAAA
>JBAMYA010000018.1:11800215-11838473 GCA_037176975.1 Arrhamphus sclerolepis | reverse complement strand
CACATACTAACACAAACTAAAACACACTAACACAAACTAACACACACTAACCCAAACTAACAGAAACTGAGACACACACACACACACACACACACACATATAAATACATATAACTGATGAACTACAATCCAGATTTCACAGAAGAGAAAATATGTATATCTGCATGTCACAACCAAAACATACTGCGATGTACAGATTCAGCTCGGCAGCCACAGATTGTGAAACACTCGGTCTGAACTTTTTTCTCACATTGGCTAATTCTATGAAAAACAAAAACAAGAACAACAACAACAACAACAACAAAAAACAAATCACATTGTGTAATCTCTCTACTTTCCTATCTTCAGCATTAGACTTGACCTGCTGAACTGCGCAACACTCACCACAATTATATTCAAAGCATCCACTGAGATAAGAGCTGAGCGCTCCTTGACTCATTATCACTAATAAAAGGGAATTTCCACGTTAAGTCCATCATGATAAGTAATTATAATCTCTTTTGATTAGTAATATGTGAGCATGGCCAACGTTAAACTGACAATACTACGCTTTCGTCACTAAAAGGAAGGATGGCATGCTTCCAGAAAAACAGTTATTCGTCAGCCCCTGCTCACTACAGGGCTACAAGGTCACTCTTAACTGCCCTGAAAAAAATGGCAAAACTGCACCAGAGAAGTCATGAACACAGCATACACGACAAAAATGAAGGAGTTACATGCTACTTTATTATCATCATTATTATTTATTTTATTTTTTACCTTATTTCCCAATAAACCACAGTCTATTCTCTTTGATGTGCCTTTTTAAGGTGGATAAGATGAGTTTGTCACAACGGTTTTTACATACACTTTTAACTTTGTCACAATATTACAAAAAGTGCCTTTTTGTTTTGTCCTTTTGTTCGTCGTTGATTCAAATATGATAGAGAGAGGCTATTGAGAGCTGAACGGCAATACATTTACATCTCAGGAAATGCGTCAGTAGGACAGGGGACAGTCCCCAGCGTTAGAACTCTTTGGCCCTATTTTATACATACACAGTGTGTGGAAACATTCTTGACAAATAATGATATTAATTAAACATCTCCATCCTGTGTAAGATAAAGTGGTTCGCCTCAATTCTGAAAATGGAGAAGCTATGACATAGTCTCAAAGCTGCATTTTGCAATCATGTCTATTTTTCCATTACATTACTCAATGCTACATTATCTGTTTCCGTCTTCCAGTAATATTGCATTAGATTTCCAATATTCATGGTGTGTTTTTCCATCCTTCACAGATCAAGACTTCATGGACTTTTTAGATGAAAACTTATCAATACAAGATGAAGCATCAGCAAAAACAGCCAAGACACATTGCCAAAATGCTCCTGTTCCTGGTGCCAGCATCAATAATTCAGCCACTAGCTCATAACTTTATTTTCAATGCATAATTGAGGCCAACCAGTGATGGTTGTTCTTTCTTTCTTCAGCCATTTATATGTTGAGCAATTTTTAAACAATAAGCAGAGCAGTCCATTAAGCTTTTAACATCTTCTTTTGTTCCCACACCAGAAGATTCTGGAAAGTATGGTGACTTGTGGCCTGTTTCACACTTTGCTTTGTGCACTGTGTTATGAGCTGTAGGTGTTTTCAGGTGATGTTTTCTGTGTAGTTGATGCCGTTATAAGGCTGAAAATCTAAACATCATACATGGGAAAGATGTGGTAATGAAAGGAAGGCGTGTCGACTCCACATTTAAAAATTGTGATTTGAAAAGGGTGAGGATGTCAGCTGAGGTGTAGAATATAAATAGAATATGTATCTTTAATTTAATTTATTTATTTCATTTTTATTTATTTAGATTTTTGTTTGGTAATTTTGCGCTTACTACTTTAAAGGGCACTTCCGCTATACAGTGATGCAATATATGACTATACTACATTTCCTTTTGTTTTGTACCGCTGCTTAATAAATATTGATTTACTATTTTAATTACATGTTAATCTCAAAACGCAGAGGTGCCAGGGTTATGACTCTCTGAAGTCACACTGCAAATTTCCTGTTTGCAAATATTTATTGAGAATGACATCCTGAGAGGGGTATAAAAGTGAATGGCAATCATTAAAGAGAAAATAGCCGCCTACAATAGCTGCACAATTGTCAATATCTCAAATATGGATCGAGTTTCTAGTCAATTAGTTTTTTTTATTTTCATTTTTTTTCCCCATACAGAGATTTTAAAGTATTTTTTGTTGTTGTTTCTCAATATTCTTTTTTTGAAAGAGGTCCATGCATCTTTTGCTATGTCATCACCTGACATAGAAAAGAAAAAAAAATGAAAATGAGAAAAAAGAATTGCTAAATAAAGAGTTTGCAAATCATCTTGATTATCCCAACTAACCCAATCACTTAAATAATGAAAACTGAATCCATCACTGTTGAATAAAATTTCTGTTGAGTGTACAGTCTTGTGAAAAAAATAAATCACACTGTCTTTTAATTGTAAGGATGTATCAGAACATAATGATAATATAAAAAAAAATGTTGATATTAATAGGGCTTAACATTTGGCAAACATAGCCTCAGATGACAAAAAAGACATCACCTGACATATTGCATCATTTCATGAATATATTTAACAACAGCTGAGTCAAACTGCAGAAGCAGTGTGTGGGGAAAAAAAAGATAAACAAATAAATAAATATATGGTAATAATGAGTCAATGAGCTCAATATTAAATACCTTGAAGAATCACATTCAGTAGCAAGAACTTGAAGATGTCTGGGCTTGTATGTGAAGGAGCCAGATGCAGGAGAACAGGAATAAGCAATATATAAATGAAAGTAAATTAAAATACATATATATTTCAACAGATTACACTGCATTTTAGGATGATCTAAAAGGCTGAATCACAAGGAGAGCTGGCAGATAAGCAACATAAGAAATAACTGAAACTCACAAAAAACTAGACTAGGAGGACAATTCTCCCTGACAAACAAGAAATATAAAGGAAGAATAACCGGAACTAACAATCAAGTTTCAAAAGAAGGTAAGAAGTAAAGCATATCATCTAGCACAAAAGAGGAAATAAGGTAGATAATAAACTCAAACAAAGTACAGATGTAACAACAGTAGAAAATCAAGATTAATTTAGAAAAGCCCGTCAGATCAACAAAACATAAAGCCTGTTTAAGGGTCACTAAATAGTGTGCGGCACATCGATGTGGCTCAGGATTTACTTGGATTCTATTCCAAACACAACACCCTCCATTTATCCAGGCTTGGGACTGGCACTATGACAGTACTGGCTTGTGACCTTTTAGTGGCTGGGTCCCCTGATCCACTGCAGTAAAATAACACAATATAGAACAGAGCTTGTAAGGAAATGAACACAGTAAAAGCCAGAACTAATAGAAACCTTAGACAATGACAGAGGTAACTGCCTTCTGCATGATCCCATCAGTCTCTCACATCACTTTCTTACAATCTTCCCGACAACGTTTCAGTTCATGGAGGTTTATTTTCCTGCTTTCACTTCACCTTTACAGGTTTTAGATGTCCTAAATTCTGATAAATGAACAGGGTGCAGACATGGTCAATGTGAATTATTACTTTATAAATACCAGTTTGAGTGTAGAAAAAGGAGTATATATGTTTTTTTGTGTTAATGCATTCTGCCCATCATGTCTGACTACAGCCCATGTTGTTCTGATTTAACACCAGCAGCTTCTATGAAGTTGGTAGAGCTGCTTTTCCTAAACTTCAGTCCATTGACAAATGTGCAATAAATTTAGACCTCAACCTCAGTTATGCTCTATGGCATATGTTAACTTCTTGCTATCTCGATAATAAATTATTTCTCATATTGATTGCTTTGTGAAGCGTGAGTTACTAATACACCGTGGGGAATTCATCAGACTTTGCAGGACATTAAATCCGCGAGCTTTAAAATAGGGACAAATGATAGAGTGGACAGTGGAGCTATTTTTGTCTTTCTGTTGCCTTATCTCATGTGGGTTTTAAAATATGCAACAAAAATAATTAGAGAGCATCATAAATGATAAAGGATTTAGTTACATTTCTTTCTTTCTTTCTTTTTTTCTCTTTACACACAACAAGACTACACATCTAGCTTTTAAGCAATTGTTCAAAAGTGAGTACTAAAAACTGAAGAGCTATTTTTTTTATTTCATTTAATTCAGTTTAATCTAATTTGATTTAATTTAATTTAATGTAATTTTAAACATCAATACAAGAGCCTGTAATGGCATGAATGCAAATAATTCTTAAATCAAATAATATAATCCTTTATCATATAAACCTGGTCACAAAGTTAGCTTTCTTTCATTTGTGTAATATTAGGAAATCTGAAACAACCTGACTCAAAAAATGCATCATCCCAGCAATCTTTTTTTTCTTTTTTTTTTTTTTTATTATCATGCTGAAGATTTAATTACACAAAGATTTTTTTAAGTTACCTACTGCCTTAAAATCTAACTACAGGGGGTCTTGACAAAGTGGTATCAATTGAAGTACTGGAAGTATTTTATTTTTCACCAGAAGTAATTCTAATAGATTTTAATATTCATTAATGACAAGGCATAACAATAACAGAATATTTAGTTAGTACGAAGAGTCGTACTAAAACTAGATGGAGGTAAAGTGGCTCTATTTACAGCTTGTAGAGAGCAACTCTCCTCCAAAGATACTGCACTATTTTGCTGTTTATAAAAATATTATTGGACTCTCTACCAAAATGTAATGGGTTCTGTGGACTTGCTCCAACTCTCCACCACAACACATGCAGATTTTTGAGATTTATTTTTTTCTTTACAGGAAGGCAAATGCCAAAATCAAGCATAAATAATAACATGAAACAGTTGGCAGCACTCCACCAGTATGTCATTTGTACGATTGTTACTGGCTGAATTTTATCAGAGATCCATAACTTCATTTCTTACCTTACTGAAATATAACTTTATGTGCTTGTCTAGAATGAAAACTGCTCATCATAGTCAGTCCCAACTCTACTACAGCATCCTGCATGGCCCTCAGAGAGCAATGAACCTCAAGGGTTTTATGCATTCCTACTCCTCCTCTCTTTCACTCTTGTTCCTTCTTCTGCCTCTGCTTTTTTCACTTTCATTCCAGCTCATGCCATCGCAAAGATATATTGAAACAAAGAAGGCTAAGGCTTTTGGGTAACTGGGTCACTGAAATATTACAAGGACACATACGTTTTTGTAAGGTGATTGGAAAATTAGGCAATTTTGATCCCACTTAATTTACATTAAAACAGACAGTGTGAGGGGGGAAAAAGACTTTTATTTTATTATTATTATTATTTTTTTTTACGAGCACACACAGGGTAAGTGTTTGAATGTATTCTATGCACTATGTGGTATCTGCTTGGTTTGTTCCCACTATCAAGGTGGCTGGTTTGAGACTGTACTGGGCCCAGGGCTGGGAGAGCATGGAGAGGAGCATCGATAAACTATGAAATGGTTCCAATATGACCAATCAATGAGGCTTTGTGAGCAGTTCCCTCGAGGCTTTGATTTTCCTCTCAAACAACAATCCAGGATCTTTGCTCTTCAAAGGCAAACTCCATCTTGGCTGTTATTGTTGTTGCTTGCTCCATGTTTGAGTAATGTCACTGAGGTCGATTTCATCCATGTCCATAAAGGCTCTCCCACACTTGAGTCACCCGGGAGACAGCTTCTGTCGGTCTGTGCAGTGGTAACAACAACCAATAAAGGTCAATCTCCCATGCTAATGGCCAATTGGGTTTGTTCCCATTATTGGCCTTCTGAGTTGTGGTCAACAGATGGAGAGCTGGCATCACAAAACCAGGCTGCACTTCAACCTTAAGGAGACTGAGCTCTGTATCTGTAATGCTGCCATGTGACACTGTCGTTTCTCTCCCTCAGTTTGTGTTATCCTGTACATCACTCTATCACGTTCAGCTCCTAGAACCATCGCTGTAGAATCACACAGTGAGGACTAACCGTCTAACCATTTCAGCTAATTGCCTCATTAATGATTCACTGGTGTTAGGCTGCTCTAGCACTTCACTGTGGGGAGCAAATAGTTCTGATTGGTTTGCCTCTGTCAATTATTGATGAGGCAGAGAGCTGAAGTGCTAACACCTGGCTTTGGAGGTCCAAATGGCCCTGCATTCCCATCACGCACTCTGTTATCACACACCCTGGGACCACATTCTGCCTTGTAGAGCTGGAGTCTTGACAGTTGCTGTTCTGAGAGAGTGGATGCTAGTCTAGTGTTGGGCAGAAATAAATAAATAAATAAAGAGATTTCACTGTTTGTGCCTTGAATAGTGGAAAGCCACACAATACAATGATATCTAGTTTGAGCAGGAAGTGGTACGTTAATTTGTACAACAATTAGTTTGGGACAATGGGCCACTTTGAGAACCATCCACTATCACCCAGTAATCATCCAGCAATTTTCCTGTACATTATTCTGGAAAATTTACAGGTAGTCCAAGGTCCAAGTGAGATGAGGGTCTACAAAAAAAAAAAAAAAAACACAATATAATAAATAAACAAGTACATAAATCTGATGACATCAGCTAGCTGAGATTAGCATTCTTGGGTTAAGTGGATTGCACTGCTTATGACAAAAAATAAGTTGGGGTGAAAAAAGGGGTTTGTAAAGAAAAAGTAGTTACCTACTGGAATTGTGATATGGCTCATGATGTTTCTTCAGAACTCTACAGCATTCTCCCCACACACTTCACAGGACCCTCTTCACTTACTGTCCCATCATCCCATCAAGGATGCTAGATTTTCACAGATTTTCCAGTGCTTGTAACATTATTGACACATGTTGATTATGTCCTCATCCAGCATGATTTCTTCCATATTTGATTGTATTTAGGTAAATGGAAAGCTACAATGTTTTATATCACAACCACTCTATCAACGCAGTATTTTTAAAGACTTATTCATCAACACAGCAGATCTTTGTGTTTAACTTGGTATCATTTTTTTTTCTTGATACACATACATTTATTTGGTCAATTAAAAAAAAAAAAAAAGTGTAATTTTACATATTTACACTGATATATTGTCACTAACAACAGTAATGTCAGAATACTTAGGAAGCTAAAACTGGTACTTTTGTTCTTTTTAAAAAATATATAAATAAATAAAACAATTGCATTTTACAAGGTTCAATTATGATTGAACCTTGTAAAATACAACAAAATATTCAAACTAAAAACATACGACAGATGTTTTTCTTTTTTTTTTTCATTTTAATTATGATCTTGATTAAATTCTTGGTTTATTTATTTTTTTAAACTTTCCATTTTAACATCCATTTTGAAATTTTGAGCTCACTTTCTCCCATTCTTGTGACAAAGTCACATTTAGTGAGCTGTTTAGAATGCGCTTGGTACCAATCACGGTACAAATCAATAATCTTTATATTTATATACAAAATTATTAAGATATCCATCAATATTTATTTTTTATATTTATTACATACCTTTATATATTACAATGTATATTTTTATATAATATGCTCTTGTATTAGGCTACATGTTTTGAAACTTCCTACTTCCTCACATGGCTATTGAACTCAGCATAGAAGTTGCAAAAAAATAAAATAAAATGCACGCAGTCAATGGTAAAACACCGTCCGGTTCACAAAGAGAATCTTCTGCCTCTGGCCTGAAGTATTTATTCAAAAAGTAGCTGACATTTCTTATCTGTGCACCAGAATCCAACGTGAGTCAGTATTTCACTATCAATCAACCGAAAGTGGTGCTAAGGAAGTGTTTGATCATGCAATGCACATCTCCCTGTGCCTAAATTCCCTGAAAGGCACGTGACTGAGAGAGGTTCTGAGCCTCGTCAGTCACGATGTCCTGCCCCCACGAAGATCAAGGCCAAACGTATGAAGCTGAAAGAACACAATCTGAGTCTGAAAACAAACAATTTCTAATGGGGGGGAAAAAAGTAAATAAATTAAAACTCAGAATTTCATAATGTATGTTAAAATGAAATGTAAAAGTGAATCATTTATTCAAGAAGAATTAGAAAATTGAATAAAATCACAATGAAACTGAAAAAAACATTCCACCAATGTCCTTTTTAAAAAAAAAAAAAATAAATAAAATTATATTTTGAAAAGTTCAAAATCAATGCCTAATCTTTGAGGGTTTTTTTTTTTAATTAACA
The DNA here is from genome assembly GCA_037176975.1 of Arrhamphus sclerolepis. Lineage (NCBI taxonomy): Eukaryota > Metazoa > Chordata > Actinopteri > Beloniformes > Hemiramphidae > Arrhamphus > Arrhamphus sclerolepis. Next base: position 11,830,286 of record JBAMYA010000018.1, on the reverse strand, counting down.
CATCTAATGGCACAGATTTGCTCCATACATGTTTATTTTAAAATTGCCATCATTTGCTCTGTTCATGTTGGGTACAGATGAAAATCAAATATTCGCAACTAATGAACATTAAATAACTAAACTATGTTTGTGAAGATTTAGTATATACATGTGTAATATAGCCTACTGTACAAGTGTAAACTTCATGTTTTGCAGGCATGATTGGAGCTGTAACAGTATGCAATGCAATGTCAATACTTTGTTTATAGTGATTTATAATGGGTGCAGGTGGCACCTTAGCAGTGGGGTCTCGTAATTGGATCTCCTGTAGATAGTAGCTGAATTCCTCTGTAGTCTCTGCATCTAATGGCCCACCCACAAAACGGCGCTCCAGGCAACATGAATCATCCTCAAACAGTGCATAGGGATGCTGGAGGGTCTTGCCAAACTTTGTGTAGTCTAAGGAAACAAAACACAATAAACAGCAGTATTTTTCTGGTATAATGGGGTATACTACAGACTGAATAACATACAGCAGACAGACAGTAAACACACCGAGAATTTTTTTTCATCACTCCTTGGCCTTAATTGAAGCTGATTATAGAATCATCCCCCACGCTGACTCCACTGTCACTCTGAATCTCTGCCAAGTGGTCCTGCAGTGTACACTCACAGGGTGGTCACTCTGTCTTTGTTTGAAACTGGCACCAGTGACAGCAGAGCCCACCCCGTTCTCCAAATGCAGTGATTGTGACTCACTGTGTGTCACCATAAACCCTGTACAAGGAGACAGTTTTCAGACAAGAGTCCTGAATAACTCTCAATGTGGAGTTCACTCCCAGTCTCATGGTGCACTTTATGAGTGTGTTTGTGTGTGCAAGCATGGTAGTACAGCACTAAAGCATGTTAGAGCATTGCGGTCTGAGTTGCACTTTAATGACTTTTTTTTTTCTTTTTCTTGTCCTTCTCCCTACTCTTCTCTTCCCTCTTTCTTTCTCTTTCTTTTAACAGATAATCTAACGACTGAGCAGCATAGACACCAGAGCGGCTGACCAATCCCATCTACAAAGAAACACCTACAAAGCACAACATTCAAAATGAAGAACAACAGACAAGACCTGCTAGAATCCCTGAAATCGCCACAGTGAATTTCTTAAAAGCCTAGTTCCTCTGGTGTCCCTCCTTCGTATTTTCCTCCAGCTTTTTTTTATAAAAAAAGAAAAAAGAAGAAAAATCAGAGACTCATAATGATGACATGATTGACAATGCCTGATAAATACATTGGAAAGACTATTTTCTCTATGGTGGGAAAATCAATGATGCATGCTTCTGTAAATAAATCATTATAAAACACTATTCTTATTCCTAATATAGAAATCATACCAAGCCACTGTCACCAAATTCATAAACCTTCTTTACTGTGGATAGAGTACTCATGGTTCAATATTTTCCACATCGAATCAGTATTCTTCAGAGTTCATGAAATTTTCATTTCAAGTATAATTTCCCTAGTCTTTGGAGTTATTTAAACTGTAAAATTGTACTTCAAATACTTCTTATTCTCTTTAAGTAAGGGCCTAGTCTCCCTCTTCAATATCCAAACTACTACATGTAAATAGAGATGAATAAGGACAACAGCATGTACCAGACTTTAGTGTATATTTACAACCTGTTATACCACAAATCTCAGTATCTGGATATTCCGGAGAACCTTTTGAAAAGTTTAAAACACTCTACCATGTTTTATGATAGTGTAAAACATAGTCCCATGTGTCTGTATACTTTTCCTATGAATTTGAGTAGATGCATAAAGGCATTAGCTTTAAGTTTTGTTATTATTTGCAGTGAAACTCCTTTGGTTTCCTCACTTCACGGAGAAACAGACAAACTGAGGGAAGAAAGTGAGCCATGGGCCTGACTTAGCACCTTTAGGGATTCATTTGAACACTTAATTTACCATTTGTGTGAAAATTTAAAGGTTTCTTCAAAGGTATTTCTGATTGCAATAACGACCCTCATCCTTTCATTGGTAATGTTGCAAGGCTGCTGTCAGTTTCAAAACTGCATCGAAGTCCTGCTACACACTGACTGCATCGTAGACGTGGAGATTCTGACCTCTGTCTTCCATGAAATAAGAAGCTAACCAAACTGACTGACAGATAATGTGACAAGCAAATAAATGGATGACCTCAAAGACTAGCCCCTTACTCGTGATGACGTAAAACCTTTGCACAGAAAACAGGCAAACGACTAGCTTGATCACCTCACCTGCATCATTCACATCCTCTACCTCTCAACTTGTGCTGCGCTTCGAGGAATCCATATCTTATCTGTGACTCCCTTTATTGTCCCCACACGTCTGCTGCTGCATGTCTCTAGATAGCCTTCATAAAGAGAGTTCAGCACTGATTGCTACATGGCATTAGAGAACACATAAGACATGCTCACTCTGACACACATATGCTCATTGCTTGTTGCTGTTTATATGTACAGGGTGATCAGTACGCTTTGTCTAAGATGCTGTACTCTGCATGTTAATTTGTAAATGGGACATTACAACTACTCCTAGATGAGGATGTGCAGGGTGTCATTTAGTTGAATCTCTAAACCAATACAAGTTCTTTGCCAGCTTTACATCAACTTTTTTTTAATTTGTAAAAATGTACAGGAGACATGATCGAAACAGGCTTATGTCTCCTGTGTAGCATGTAAAAGACTGTCTTCCTCAAACAACGGTTCTGATAAGGTACAAACACTGCAAAAGGGCTCATTCCCACTCCTTGATGTCAGAATGAACCTAGCCACAGCAAACATTGTGGACAAACTGGAGTGCTCCAATTAAGTGGCAGCTCGCAAAGTGGCATGGGGCATCCTGCCAGGAGCTGTCTATTCATCCTGTGTCACAAGGATTTCTACATCCGAGCTTGCCCATTCACAGAGGGGTTCAAGAGGAGAGAAGAGAGAGAAAGCAAGGCTCAGCAGCAAAAAGAGGAACATTTACAGCAATCATGTTTTAGAACTCCACTGGTCTGACCAGCGACGGCATATTTTTCTTTTCTGATGTCCTCAACAACCTCTTGACCAAAAAGCATTACACCTTCACACAGCTCTCCGGGTTGATATGACCTCACGTCCCGTCTGAGGTTAACTTTGTGTTAATGAGCATGGCCCTGAGCTCGACCAGATGTTCTGCCTTGTGGTTAAATATGTGTTACCCTCTGTGATTCTTTAATGCCTGCCCGCTGCATCTGTACTCTTACTGGACACACTTGCAAATGTAGAGCTTTGCCCAGTGAAAAGTCATGTTGACCAAGGAGAGAAAATCAAACTTTATAAAACAGGTTAGCTTTCTTTAGGCCATGAAAATTAATAACAATATCAACACAAAGAAAAATATATTTAAGCAAAATATTCATGGTGAAATGCGGTTTTGTATGTCCCACTACACAGCCATTGAGGAAATATTGTTGCATCAAATTTTGCACACTGAATCACATGAAGGTATTTACTGTTAACATGTAAACAAATTTGAAATTAGGACTTATGACTTAACAGTGATTAGTTAAAGAAGATTTAAAACACAGAGAGGATCAAGATGCCACTCAAACAGGACACCTAAGGGGTAATAAAAATCTCTTTGAGAGTCAAGCTTTTACATTTTCTTAGGGATGAGACAAAACCCCATGTCTGCACATGTGGCAGTCCTTGACAGGTTTATTTACTTTCCTGGGTTGTTTCTGTGCTGCGTAGAAGTAAAGCAGGATCCTGATCAGGATGAAAATATGTGTGGTGGTACACCTTCACAAGCAGAATTGGTGTTGGTGCACAAAAAAACAAACAAACAAAAGAAAACATAGAAGCACATCCCCAGTCTTTTTCTTTAACACACATACTCACTCTATTCTAATCTAAACAGCAAGGCTGTATGTAAACACATCACCGACATAATGGGATTGTTCGGTGTGCAAACAATAAGCTGTTAGCATAATCACAGGTCAAAGATATATTACCCAAAGGGCCAAGCTGTATGTATATTAACAAGATGGATATGTGGTAGGGATGTGGCGGTGGGGGATGGGGGCAGGGGTAAAGGCATCTTAGGGATAGAGAGCCCCACTGATTAAGATTTACCCCCTATTGGGTCCTATCCGCTGCTTTTCTCTCCCCTTTTTCCCTGCTTGGGCCTAGTTTAACCAGACATCCATGCTCTCCTGTTGCTCCTTCCTCCATTTATCCAACTATTTCTTCAACACTAAGGTCCTCCCTTTACTTCATCCTTGTCTTCACTTACCTTTCATCCCCACCCATCTCTGTCTTGTGTGCTGGACAGATATAATCTGCTTCAGCAAAGCCATCAGTCCATTTCTAGAATCAGTGGGGTACCAGGATAAAGTAACTCCACAATCTTGTTTTTGGATTAAGCAAAAAGAGGGCAGAGTGATATCGGGTGGACTGAGCTACTTCACTCACGTGTTAAACAAAAGTCAAAAAAAGAGCAGTGCAGAAACAAAGAGACTGTCTTGTGCTATGTTAGAAAAAAATGACATAGATTTATATTCACATGACAGAGATAAATAGAACAGCAGTATAGTTTTAAAGGTGGTACACGTAACCATGTTAAAGTGCAATGCTTGTGCATCTCAATGAGTGGAGGTAAACAAGTACCATGCCTTTAAGATAAATGGTGCATAGCTTGTTCTATAAGCTTATTAACTTGTCTCCACTTTATTTGATTACGAGTCCCCTTGTTCTCTCAACTGGTTAATAAGTCCACATCCCTACGACAAAATACTCCCTTTGTGTCATCAATGGGACTAACTTGTGCACACTTTATGTGTCTGTTGACAACTGAAGCTGATACACATTAGGGCTAAGAGACAAAGTTGCAACGAATGCAGAACAGTGAGGAGAAAAAAACAACTTGTAGGGCATTTAAGTCTCCACTGAAGATTGATTCATTTATGATTCATTTAGGATATTGCTTAAGACTTTTATTTGCAGAAATGGTTGATAATGAGCAGTGCCAAGATTAAGTAACAAGTAACCAGCTGCATGACGCTACTGGTTCAGTGGCATATGCCAACTGTACAATAGAGCATAGTATTCAATTTGTAAAATAATTTATTCAATAGATTTTATACAATCTTTGATTCAAGAATCTTTTGATTGAAAATCACAGTAGCTCCTCCCACTCTGCTTCCTCATTATACAACCATGTGGTTAACATAGACATTCACTCTTCATTTCTTCACATACAAGACCACACACACATTTTGCATCTCTGAGTGTATTTCTTTTTGGATTGTCATGATTAGCCTTTGCCTCAAGCATGGCCGGGCTGATGTGGGGTCGTGGGGTCAAAGTTGATTGGATTACTGTGAAGCAACCCTTGTCAACTGCTCTGTTTTTATCCCAACCTCTAGGCTGGCGTTAGACTTGTTAAAAAAATGAGTCAAATGTGAGAGATCAACATAATATTTAGTGACATCACTCTAAAAATCTGACAAGGAATCTGACTCATTTGGAGATTTGTGCTAAAAAAAGAACTTCAAAATTGGCATTTAAAGTGGCCTTGATCTTGACAGCGATACCATAGATGAGGGCTGTTCTAATAGCTGGAATGCAGCAAAGACAGAGCAGTCTTCTTATGCCATGGAGCTAATGACAGGGATGAATAATAGAGCTTTTAAAGCCCCTACTCCCACCTCATTCAGCCTTGCACGTATGCTTGAGCGGTAGGTGCGCAGTTAGCCATGAAACCCCTTGCTCAGATGAGATGGGCTCCCAAGAAGATTGGGGATGGGTCCCGCAGTGGAGAGAATTAGATTAACCAAAATGTCTCAGTTGGAAGAAATGCCATAGACTGACCTCAGTGTAATACCATTGATAAATCCCGTAGAGCAAATCTTTAGGATCTGATTAGGTAATGGGGGGAATCATAAGTTTTAACTGTGGTAAAATGGCTCAGACCTGTATATTTACTGTAGATAACATGAATAAATGAAACGAAAGACAGATCTTTTGCAAATACCCTAATTGCCACCACAGAAACAAATGAATACAGATATAATAAATTGCCAGAAGCTGTGGACAGGTGGCATTTCAGTCTGCACTGTTTAACTGAGCAGTCTGGTTTCTGACAGCTTGATTTAGTCTCCTGCACCTGAGCCAGAAAACAAGAGGGAAAATTAACGGCAAGAACACCAGCTTAACAACAATCCAAATTGCCATCTTTGAAACGTAATTGATGATGCTAATGTACATAGGGTGGGCTTTTTGGTAGCTGTGGTATGCTTACCATGATCATGCAAAGATTGTGTGTGCTGCCTGATGGTCAGAAAGGTAGCACCAATGTTTTAACTGACCCTTCGTCTGCCATCAGGACTCAGGCTTTTTCCTGAAGAGAGTTCGGGTTTGTCTTTACGATGTAAAAGAGGGATTATCATGGTTCAAGACCATCTTTATTGCTTGCATGCTGTTCTCCCTGCTGTGAACAGAGTGTAATCCTTCAGTATTTGAGAAGCGAAAAGTTTGCGGAGTCCAGAAAGTTATAAATGCATCCCTTCTGGGCCCCCTACAGAGCAGAGAGTGGGAACAGCAGGGGGTAACCATATGCTATCAAAGGGTTGTTTAAAGCTCCCATCTTTTGTCCACTACGTTATACTGTATCATCACATATACCTGACAAAAATAGATAAAAAAAAAACACAATTATGAAGCCCTGTGTACGTGCAAGAGGAAAAACACATTTCCTAAAAAAAAACAGATTTTAGGAAATACAGTAGTTTTGAACAGTAAAGGGACATAACTTTGTTTAAACTATGGCTGCACCCCAACAGCCTGGGTCAGCTCATCATTTTGTTTTTACGTGCTTTTAAAATACTGCTGCTAGTGAACAATTAAAAGTTTATGATTCCTATCACTACGAGCCTCTTCACTGTTACCAGAGGTTAATTTGTGCTCACCCCTCATTTCAATTGTACTGTAGTAAATGTCCACATTATTTCCCACATGGGCCTGAATGAGGGGTTTGATTATCAAAAGGAAGACCTCGGATGGCTGTGTTATTGTCAGAGGGGTCGTAAGCTGCAGAAACAGCTTCTAGGGTCTTATTGCTATGGCGATCAGCCCCTTGCCACTTGGCCTTTACTGACCCCAGTCAGAGATAAGCTTTATGGGAAAGCACATTAACATGCTTTGGCAGTCACATCCCTGCTTTATCAAAGGCAGTTCTGTGAAATCAAGTGTTTATGGACCCCCAGCGAGGGTATGGTGCTGCTGATTGCCTATATTAGAGGTTGACTGTAAATGAGCTGGAGGTGGACAAAGAACTTGTTGTAGTGGGGGAGAATTAAGGATATGATACTGATGTTCTTCTCTCTAAATGAGCAATATCTTTAATGACTGCAACATCCCATGAGTAGGTTACTAGCCCTTGAATTACAGATACCTCTGCAGTCTAAATATATCCATGTCTTCCATTTTTCCTAAAAAAAAATAAATAAATAAAAATAAATAAAAAAAATACGAAAGAAAAATAGTCTTCCTTGAGCCTACTTTAAAAATGCTCATGAATACAATGTAAAATAATATTTTGGAGTTATTCTGTTGGCACTATTGTATACTATAGGTGAAACATTATTCTTTTACTGTCCTCTCCTTTGCCTTACATCAGTTCCTCGTATGTATTTCCTTTATTCACATGTGTTATTTTGATATGGCCATTATCCTGTGGCTATGAAAGGAATAATGCTTAAAAAATGCTAAGGTGTCAGTAGTAAGTGCCTGCTTACAGTCTGATCACTTGCGTAAGATCCTCTCAGCATGTGTGCAGTGATGGATGGTGATATCCTCATGTCTTTGTACACAACAGGAGGCTCCTACTGTTGTCACTGGACAGACAGAGAGAGCAGGGAAGAGAAAGATGTAGCCACAGCTTAATGTCCTTCTCCTGTGCTGTGCATGCTCTTTCCTATTTGCTTTTCCCTTCACGGCACGGTTAACATCGTAAATTAACCTTTCAAAGCCCCCTGTGCTCAGAGACTCATGCGCAATATAGACAAAGGAGAAAAAAAAAAAGAAAAGAAAGAAATAGATCTGTGTTATGCAATGCAGCGGTGCTGGTCAGAGACATAGTCTGCTACAGAATTGAACTATTCCTTTTTCAGCGGTAGAAGATAAAACAAGACACTTTGTTCAGTCAAGCAAACATTCTACTTTATGTGCATGTCCTGTGTACTCGGCAAATCCGTATGAGGCTGCTTTTTGTTCCCCATCCTAGAAATGTAAATGAAACATATGAAAGAAAGTGTATTGTAGATCCGTTTCTTCTTAGTTCAAGCTTGTAAATAGGATGTAAATACCAAACAGCTATGCATGCTAATATACAAGCAATTTGTTCAGGTACTTTTGTAATCCAGACTTCTCATATGGCATGTAATGACGACAAAAAGCAAACAAGGAAAAACATAATAAATTGTGAACAAGGATGTGGTTTGTAAACAACTTCAAAATGGAAAAAAAAAAATGTCTTTGATGTTAATGTTTTCTTACTGATAACTAATGCATTGGCCTGCCATTTACAGTGCTCTGCTCATGTTACTTGTTATCTTTTTTATGTTCCATAAGATGGGGCTGAGGCAAAACATGACCATAAATCACTGGTCTGTGGATTAGTCTGGTTGGGGAATAAGAAGAAGAGGAGAAAGCTGGCAGTCTGACTATACTGTTTGCAAATCTTTCATTTCCACTGCACGCTCACAAGCAAACACTTAATAATAATTACATACTCTGGGTGTAAAACACAACCAATAAATTGTTGTGGCAAAACCATTTAGATGATAAATAGTAAAAACGAGGCTGCCATCTGAGTTATCACCCCCCCCCCTCCAAAGAAAAAAAGAAAAAAAAAGTTGTTTAACCAGCTTTAACATGTTTTTAAAAAACATACATTTGTTTCAGATGAATTAAACCAAACTATGAAGCTGGAACAGCAATCCTTATTTCAAATGTTCCAAATGATGACTACTAAGGGAAAAGTTTTTTTGAAATCTTTAAGATTTTCTTCTTCTTCTTCTTCTTCTTCTTCTTCTTCATTTTTGGTCTTTTTTTTTATTTTAAAGATGTCTACTGAAAAATTTTCAATATGCCAAATTCGCCTCTGCCCATCCCAACATCCATTGTGATATTCGATTGAAGCAGTGATGAAGGAAAAGAAAAAGAAGATTTTTATTTTTAATCTTTTCCTCTTCTTTGGTTTGTAAAAGTGTTTATTTTGAACCATGTTGAGTCCTGTTAAATCCCAAGGCGCTCATTGTAGATGGAAGTGTCTAATTTTTAACCTGTGCTAAAGATATTTTAAATTTAATAAATAAATATTGTAACAAGAAAACATGTCAAGTTGTATCAAGTATTTACTCTGATGATGTTGTCAAGACCCTGATCTATACCTCGACTGAGGACAAAGAGAAGCTACAGAAAATCAAAGTTATAAAGGGTGTTTATGGAAATTCATGTCCGTATAAAGTGGCTCATCATCATGAGGACTTAAAACCTGGATTTTTTTTAACTCCTATATCCATTATAAAATATAATGAAAGGTCTCAGGCGCAGTGACCCATGACCCCTCCCTCTGTATGATGTAGCAAAGAGAGTGGCATTGGTCATTTTATTTGATCGCTGCTGCTAAAAACGCCAAACATCAGCACTTATTCTTTCAGATAATATTGATGATGTTTGTTATATTTGTGCAAGCATTATCCTTTCCTGCAACTAAAGACATGGCTAATAGCTCTGTGAAGGTTATCAGACACAGCCTTAAATTAATTAAAACCACTCACACAGAGAGAAGCAAGTTTGTGTTTTGCACATTTCAACAAATTGTTTACAAGGGGACACATTCAATTAGTTATTTCATTATCGCCTGTAGGTGTAATCAATTGACAATGCCGATAACAAAGCCACATCAATTTGTGAGCCCACTCCAGCACATTTCTCTAAATGACTGAGGAGCATTGCTATTTTAGGCCCCCGTGAGTCTTTGTTTGCTGTGACAGTTTAGCAGATACTCTTATAATCAACTGTACTATCACGCATGACATGAGATTCTTGAGTTATTTGAGTCATTGGTTTGTAGGCAAATATTCCACATGTAAACTCCTCTGCAGGGAGCATGGCTCTGACCTAGCTTCCCTTTTACCCTTGAGTGATATATGGCAAGGAAAGAAAGAAACTCTGGCTTTCTCTTAGCCGTCCCCCTCTCTCCCCTACTTGTAGCATAGATAAACAATACGAGTGACAGTCTCTCATCACTCAAGAGGCTGAATCTTTGGCCCTGACCCGATAACATCAAGTGTGTGTGTGTCACCCGTCAAGTGGCTTCTGTCACACTTCAGTGGGAACTCAAAAACAAGACTGTGTTCGTGTGCGTGTGTTTGTGAGAGCGAGAGAGTGTGTGAAGTCGATTGGGGGGGTGGGGCTGCGGGTTTAGGAGTGCCTGTTGGCATGCAAGTGTGGGCCTCTTTAGGCATGAGAGGAGTTGAGAGTGGCGAAGGGTGAGGGTGGGGGTTGGTGCTTGTGAAGGTAAGCCAGGAAACTGAGAAAGAAGGAGGGAGGAGGCGTAACGACCCAAATGAGAAGGACTTGTGCAGACACTGTGAAACTATCTCATTTTGTAGGCTCCGCTGGTCTCATTCTCATGTTCAGAACGGACAGGGTGATCTGGGAACGCAATTATTTTCACCTATAAAAGGCAACATATGCCAAGATCATAAAAGTTCTTATTGGACAGTAATTTATTAAAGCAAGTCATAGAAATGGAGAGAGGTAGGGCACGAGCCATAATATGAAGGTGTCGTTCTGCTTCTCATTAAGGGCCTGGGTGTCAGTGAAACTCAATACTGCAGGTGCCAGACAGCGAAGGGAAAGATGAGCTAAACAGAAAGATGCACTGTCTTTACAAGATCCTGAGGAAAAAAAAGAGCATTTACTATGGCCACATCATTTCAAAATTCCATTTTCAATTCATTTTCTGTGTTTCACTGTATACCAACATTATGTGTGTAAAATTAAGCTTGTCCCGAATCTCATTTTGTGAAACACCTACTACATATGATTCATTCTTGGTGCAATTTCTTTTAAGATCGTCTTGGTCGGACATGCGGCTTCTCAAAATACACCAACCGCGGAGGTTTGAGACTAACGATAATCAAAACAATCCAAGCAATAAACAGATGCTACTAAGCAGAACTGGCATCCTCTTAAATGGAAGAGTGATCTGAAGCAGCGTGTTTCTTCCTTTACTGCATATGTTTAAATCATTGCTGAGCTCTGAATGAGCAATAATAAAACATCATTGTTATCCTCACAATGCTGAATGATGTGGATTAGCCAGTGGGGAGCAGATTGTATTGAGGAATTTATCTACATCTTCTCTTTATCTAATACACCAAGAGTGGAGGGGGGGGATCATTCTGCTATGGCACATTTTATGCAGAACAATGGAAGCATGCGTACCTCTGTGCATTTGTTGCGCAGAATGAACAAGGCGGCTACATGCTATTGTCTGAGCTTATTGTAATGGTAAAATACAGTTTTGTTAATGTAAACGATTGTAAATGACTCTTCGCTCAGACAAGGGCGAGGTTTTTGTATCCTTTACTGAGATAAATACCATCACAAATGAGGCTGGACAAAACAAAAGCAGAACAGAGAGAAACAGGCAATTGTGACTGGGGGGGGGGTTGTATAGGCTTATTGTGTAATGTCTGGCACACACGCCCGCGTGTTTCTTGTTGTCTTTCACACTGACAACCACCTTCTGACAACAGCTCAACGCAAACAGAGTAGCACATGCAGAAAAACATACCAGGCCTGAAAATAGGACCGAAAATTCATTATTCAGATCTGTACATGTGAAATGTGTGAAGGTTTCCTGTGTAAAATTCCACACAGAGAGAAGTTTTATCTTCACAAGAACCTTGAAATTGTTATTACTTATATTTATTAAATGACTTATCCTACCTTCCTTCAGTTTACATTTCACAACAACATGTAAATAAATTTGTTTGCCCTGCATTCATCTAAACTGTCTCATACTGGCTCTATGTTGGGGCAATATGATATCCAGTGGATTGGTAATCTGTAAAAACATCTGTTCTTAATCAGTTCTGAATACTTAAGCACAGAAGAATGTGTTATGAGGAAGCAGCCAATCAGTAAAAAATACATGATTATGTCAAACTCTGAATGTGCATTGACAGCATGTAAAGATACATTTGATTTTGCAACATCTACTTCTTCATTTTCCCATAACCTCTCTGTTCTGCTCAATCATGTATTGATGTAAACTTGGTCAAGGTTACACAGGCTACTTGGCCAGCCTGTCGAACATGTCCAGATCATGTCTTCTGAACTGCCCAGAGAACACAGGAACCTCTAATCCCTTGTTTGCATTGGAATCAATGTCATATTGATCCCAGACTAATTATATAATCATACTTGTATTAATAACAGATTGAACTGATTTCTTGATAGTTACTGTGTAGAAGTGAAACAGTTTGCATAGTAAAGCAAACACAGAAGAGTCCCCTAGTCTTTCTCCTTCAGGCCTAAAATTCAAATAGCATATGCACATTTTATTTATATATTTATTTTTCAGAACGGCCAGATAAAGGAGGCTATTGGAAGTCCCGTAAGGAACTTCATTAGTCACAGGCATGCACGCTTGAACATGCAGATGCACGTGCAGCACTCTCACCTTCACTTGCATCCATTTGTGAACACACACATGCACACATTCACACATGCAACCAGCCTCTTGGACATGTCTCATTAAATTCAGGTGAGCAGATTAATTAAATTGATATTTAAATCCCTGGGGACAGTAATCTGCACCACCAGGGTATATGTCTCATATATGGACACACACATACACATAGAGATATGGCAGCAAGTACCGGACATGGATGGATGGATTCAAATGGTATGCAAAAATGTTGTTTTTGACTAGCCAGGAATCTTCATGAAAGAAAATCAAAAAGAAACAAAATGTGCATAAAGATCATGCCCTGCATTCCACACACTGAACAGCGTTATGAGTTTTTACGTTGGTGTTAAAATCCAAGCTGGTTTGACCTTGTCTATCCCTTCTCAAACCCCAATCTACTCAGCCTGCTCATCCACAGCGCTGACCTTAACTGCAGTGATAATTGGTGGACCACAGGTACGCTTTGTTAGCCTTCTGTAAATTCTGTAATAACCTTACTTATTACCTGGCACTGTCGCATTTCAAACGGCTCTGCTGTGTTCTGTTGAAGATAAATCAGAGAAAAAGGAAGGCTGTTGGCGAGAGAAGAAAAGGTGCATTATATTGTTGCGCAACTGTCAAACACAGATGCTATCAAAGCCAGAAAATGTGCAAAGTATGACAAGGGCTATAGGCATGTGAGTCAGTAAACTGTTCACGTACATGGCACGTGTAAACCACTTAAAGCTACGAAACATCATTGTAACACCTGTAGCTCTCAAAAGGTCGCCAGAAAATAGCTGACATCAAGTCAGTGGGATCTGTAATCTAGTTCTCACATGATAACAACAGTCACTGCATATTAACATAAAGCACATAAGTGTTATGTAGGAGGTACGTTTCAGAGAACTACTTTCCCACCAATCAAATCAAGATAAGAGAGAAACCGAAACCTGAGCCTGTATGTGTCTACCTCCAAAAGAGAAAGAAAAATGACAGGAAGTGTCAAGTTAATTAAACTTTTTTTCCTGCAAATCAGTCATTTTTTTGGTTTCCATTACTGCACGTGCAGTCACACAACGTATCTATAAAGCACATCATGTTTTTTTTTTTGTTTGTTTGTTTGTTTTGTTTTTTTAACAAATCTCTTTCCGCTCTTGGCCAAGAAAATGGTCAGAAGTGAATGGAAGGAAGGAGGTGGATGAAAAGAAAATCATCAGCTGCTGTGCTGCAGGCCCCCTCCTGACCTTCACCTGCTCAAGAGGTGGAGAGGCAAATTGCATTAGAGTATGACATGTCATTCATCTGGGCTGTACTTGGAGGATCATTTAGCTAATTTAATGATTAATAAGTTTAACACCTCCTAATAATTTCATCTGGCCCTGTGATTGAAATCCTGGGCTGAGTGCAGTGGGAGGCAGATGAGGATGTCTGGGACTAAGACTGTCTGTCTGGAGCTGAGCAAAAAGAGAGACAATCTCCCCGAGGACTACAGATGAGTATATTACCACCGTGACCTTTTCCCTTCGCTGGATATGCCATTAGAGAGGAAATATGAAAGTAAAGCCTTGATTAACAGAGTTATTCAACATGTTGAAAAAAAAATGGAAAAGAAAAAATATGTTCCTTCATTAGGAAAATGTTCTACATTATTAATGTTAGAGAAGCTCAGCTAAGTGGACCTCAAAGCATTACAGATTCTTGGTTTAACCAGAGGTGATCACTGTAGAGACTCACAAGGTCTAAATGGTACAATATGATTCTACAAAAGTGTGACAAGAGGATTTACTGGAAACTATTAGACTAATGAATGCACAATGATTCAACCCCACTTTTGGTGACATTTAGTCCAATTTGATGATGTCTATGACCTTTTTAACCACTTCCTGATTGTGTCAAACCAAAATTTAAATGCACAGGAAAATGTTGAGAAATCTTCATTTTCACCTGTTGAGACATGAATTCAGTGCTCAGAAGTTTCCACTTTATTGTGTTGTTTTTTTTTTTTTTCTCTCTAACACATTTGTTTCCATTTTGAAGACACCGAGAAAGTGCTGTGTAACAAGATTAGAACGTCAGTTCTCACGACAAAGAACATTAGTTAGGCAGATGTGCTCTTCACTGAAACTCATGACAGTATTCCGGGGATGAATGTAAGCAGAGCGAGCTCGGGGTTGTGGTGAGATGACAGTCAAAACTGATCACAGCACACTGGCCAATACCTCGTAGGTGGGATGAGTTCAGCTCTGAGCCAAATCTTCAGATGTACATCTTTTTCTCACACGCGCTTCTTGCTCCCATAGTAGTTTCACCTCAGAAGTCCCATGTCCACAGTTCTCAGAGATGAGGCTGACAGCAGAGCAGCGCACATGAGCTGCATGGCATCATGAGCACCTGCAAGCCGGAGGGAAGCAGCCACTCATTATACATGTCAGATGTTAGAAATCCTGCATTCTGATGAAGTAGCTATTTAAAATACACTTTGCTTACTTGTTTTTAAGATCAAATCACAAGGAAACACTCTGAGGAGCCTTTGGTGATGATGAATCATGTTCACCATAGCTTCAAATTCAAATTGAATTTAAATGGGACTTTACCCTTTCTCACCTTGGTGTCCTGGCATCCTGATAAACTCATTTGCTGTGTGGTCCCTGTCAACTAACTAAACAGCCCAGTGACCTTGTTATTTTTTCTGCTCAGGACCAAATGTTTTTCCTTTGTCCATGTTGGAATCCTTATGCCCCATGCCACACAAGGTCATGACCTCATTCCCTCATTCCTTCTCATGACCTTAGAGAAGCAGCTCTGTGGTACGTCTCTGAATGAGGAGCTGAACACAGAGAGACCTCCAGACAACCTTGGGGAGTGTGTTCCAATCTATACAGCCAGCAGGTGATGCTTATCTACAGTATGGCAAGAACGAGATCTCTTTAATTGTGTGAAGCCACATATTGTCACGGTGAACAAAGAGAGTCTATTAAGTTCATGCTATAAGGTCCAGGGCAAACAAACTAAAGAAGGCTATGTCTCAAAACCAGGCTATCTGGCAGCAGCTCATACAGCACATGTCACACAAATTCGTAAACACATCTTTCAGAAAAACACTTTTTTTTTTTTTATATACCTAAAGAGAAAGCTTGGAGAGGAAACATCTCCTTACTTCACACATTAAACTAAGAAACTACACTTGTGAAACATTTTTGCAGAAAAGTGCTGAGTCATCGTCTTTTTTTTCTATTGAAAATCCTTTTCTACATTCCACAAGATTCCTGGCCTGCAATGGTAGTCTGGTCTTAAAAACAATCTGGTGTGCCTGAAACATGCAGAGGTCTGTGGAAGGACACGCTGGGAGGAAATGGCTACGATCCCTGTGATGATTTTGGTTGGACTCTGACACACATCATGTGTGCACTTAAAAGCATCAATGAAACTCAAACCTGTTTAAAATCTACTTAGGAAAATAAACACGGCTCTCACTCCAAATAAATGTCTGTTTGAAATGAAATGCTGGACCAATATTATGGATTTAGTTATGACAGTGAAAAAGAAAAGAACACATTTTGTAAATTGACTTTTCGTAGAAGTGGGAACTCACTTTGAGGGTGGTGCAGATCAAAGGTTGTAGCGCTGTGTTTGTTGAGGCAGTCTACCAACAGACACATTGCACTGGCAGCAGCACTCTTTCTCAACAGGGTGCACCTGGAGAACACTGGGGCTAGTGTTTTAGCAAGAGAAGTCTGCAGCTCTGCTTTCAACACCTTCTCTCTCTCTTTGTAAGGCCAAAGAAAAAGCCGAAGCATATTAGAAAAAACAGAGTGCCTGCACATGGAAAGATGGACAGCACATACAGCCAGAAAAAAAAAAAAAAAAGAAACTGCAAAAACACTCACAGAGACACATGCTCTTAAAGAATTGTACTAATTTGCCTTGTAGTTGGGATGGTAATATTCATGTTTATGTCTTATAGAAATGACTGCAAGAATTTCATTTAGCACTTATTATGCTAGCAGCTTCTTTCTTATTGGTGTTTATTGGCAATGTAGTCAAGATGGTGCAGCTGCGCTGTGTGTTTTTCTTTTTTTTTTTTTTACTTTTTCATTGCTCTTTTAATTGCCTGTTTTCACCTGTGGAGAGAAGAGTGGAGAGGTTTTCCCCCTCTCACTGACAAACAGACACAGCTTTGAGATGTCAGTCGCTCTCTAACAGGCCAATGACAGCTTCCTCCTGTCACAACTCTGACTTCCTGTGTGAGCGTAACCTCATTAAAACTGCCACCCTGGTCTGTGGGTGGGCCTTGTGGCCCTCCCCTCCAATTAAGAGCAGTGGGAGCTGTTGCACTGACAACTCCCACTTTGAGTTAAAAATCCTATCCGCTCTAGGGGCTACGCCATGTGTCAAAACATAATTATGATCTCACCTATTCCGCTGTCCAAAAGAGAGGGTGGAGTAAGAGAGACAAAGAAGTAAAACAGACTGAATGGGAGGCGGAGAAGAAGAGAGGCAGCTTGGGGTCAGAGGAATGGACGCTATGAAGGAAATAATGAACTGGGTTGGATAATGAGGATATTTGACCATAGTACATTATCATCCCTCCCCCACATATCTGGGTCTTCAAAATTAATGTGTAATATTTATTCTGTGTACATCCCTGTTGGGCAAGGGTACGTTTATCACCTGTTTGCTGCTGCTCCCAGCAGCAAGGGTGAGGTTCAGCAGTTGAAGAGTGCACAGTCTGCCCATGTTACGCATGTCTGGAACTGACAGAGGACAATACCACTTATTCACTCTCTCATCCTTTTGAATTCACAGCACACACACTCACAAACATGCACAACAATAGACATGCATTCATGTGCATGCCTTGGAAGGAATCCAGCTTCTCTAAACTCTCATCCCAGCACGTGAGACACGTTTTGCATGCCAACTGACACAAGTTAGTCCTGCTCTGTTCTGCAGGACAACACACGGAGATGCAGAGGGTGAAGAGAAAGGAGGATGCAAAGGGGAGGTCACATAAGACTGACACTAAAAGGCGCCCCGTCTGCAGCATACAGCATCTGGGCAAGGCCTCAGTGACCCCAGTAACAGGACACTGCAGGGGTCAACTCACTTCAAGCTGTGCCCACTGCCAAAGCTGCCAATCAGCTATGTTTGATCACAAACAAATTATGATGCCATGTACCCCACTGTGTGAAGCACACACTGATAAAGACTAAATTAAACCTGCATTCCAACAAATTAACAATGCGTTTTTTGTGAGCTCTAAATTACCGTGTGCAAAGATAATTTTGCTCTTAGTATGCAAGATTAATTGTATTATTTTTGTTGGATTCTCAGGGAAAACCTAACCCCCCCTCTGGTTTGTCCCTTACGTTGCTTGTGCTGCATGATAGGGTACTTTAGGGCTGGTGATGGGGTGAAAAAAAAACAACAAAAAACACAGGTGTTCAGGAGTGTGATGTTTGACGTGTTCACACAGCATGCGTTCGTCACAGACAGGAGACATTTTTGACAGCAACAACTCCCTGACCATGATTACATTATCTCTTGGTGTGTTGCTGAAGGTCATGGGGAAACCCCAGCAATAGTGAGCAAAATAAATATGTAAAGGAACTGTAACAAAAACTATCGACTACTGACTATTAACTAGTAACTACTACTACTTGATACTTTAAGTCTTTAAAAATAATTCTCCTGGTCAGTATGAGATACTTGATTTGAGTTGGTCTGATTTTAATGAGCAGAATATGATAAGGCGTAGAACAGTATTGTGGAGACCTAACACAAGAAGACTTTTGGTTTAAATCAGTTGGGACCTTTCAGTCAGTAGTTTTTCTTGATACCGAAAAGTGTGTTTGGTAGTTCTGAGAATGGAAAACACATTATACCTCTTCTGACACAAAAAAGCTCATGAGAGTTGGTAAGAGAGGTGGAAGGATCGTAGACAAGGAGAAAGTCTGAAAAAAGAGCACATGGGGCCGGCCAAAAATGAATGACATCCACCTTATTGCCAGCAACAGTGTCCAGCTTAAAACGTTAAAATCGTTAAAACTTATAATTACATTGGTTACTTGAAGGAATTTAACCATTTTCCAACGGAGAAAAGGACTCAGATTTGGAGGTGCATATTCTCATCTCCACTGCTTTACATTGGGCTAACAAACTGATCTATTAGAAGGGCAGTAGATCTCATGGATCAATGATGCCAACAGGACACAGTCATCCACAAAAAGCAGAAAAGGAATCCAAAGGACACTAAAATGGACCAATGTTTTGCTGCACAAAGAAATTCTGTCTATAAAACTTATGAACAAAGGGCAGCCCTATCCGCCACCCAGAATGAATCTGACTTGCAAAACAATGCAAAAAATAATAATAATTTCTGTTTATGAGGACTGAATGACCAATAACAACATGACCAGAATTCTATATGTCCGGAAAAGACTTCAGAAATTACAATGATGGACAGGTTTCAATGTCATCTCATGTGGACTAGTTCTTGCGACTTCAGCGATGGTCCAGTCTGCCCTGGATGGAATCTTCATTTTTCCTCCTGATTCTGAGACTCATCTATCAACAAGACAAACCCATGGCCTCAGCTTCCTGTGGAAGACGTGATGTTGGAATAAAGAGGATCCTTGAACTATTCTTTCAACCACCTGACAAGATCTCCAATAGAGGTCACAGCAGCCCACCTTCACTGTAAACAGTGCTGCTTAAGCAATGCTTTCCACACTTAAGCTGCCTGACAGTTTGCCAGAAAATTCTGTGAATAAATCAGAGTCACTTTCCATGGCCTCACTGAATTCCTCCCACACTATAATTTTCTCAGCAACAGCCAAGGCTGCACTCTGCTTGGCTTTCCAGTACCTGTCAGCTTGCTCCAGAGTCCTAAGCATTAACTTAGCTTGATAGGACTCCTTTTTCAGCTGTCCACCACTGGATTTAAGGAATGCTGCCTGGGCCAACAGCCCTCCAACCCGAGCTCAGGTTAGGCCCCTTGACAATGGAGGTGCTGAACATTTCTGTTAGGACTGGTCTGCCACCTGCTTCTCCCTGTGTTTTTTTTTTTTTTCACATTTACTCATTGTAGCCAAAAGGCCAAATTTTCACTTCATGCGTCAGCAACCTAAATTGAATGAATGATAAAAAACTTGCAATGATACTTTTTGGGATGAGAGCAGTGCACACTCCACACTCTGAAGTGCTACATTTTCACACAGGTCAAAAGCAGGAAATATATACCCAAATACACGGCACTGACTTTTCATAGCTTTGTCCTTTTTGGACATAGGTTATTTTAATTCACAGATTGCTCTACAGCTTTTGAGAAAAGCTCACTGCTGTTAATTGTTGGGTTAAATTCAAGGTTTTGAAATGGATATCTTTCCTTTTCTAACAATGATTGTGAAGAATAAGGTTGCCTGTCATATTGATTAAAAAATAATTCTGTAATTGATGTTTAAATCTATGCATTTCAAAGGTTGTATTCTATTCACATTTAGGACAAATGAAATTGTTTGGAACTAAAACTCACACAAAAAATACACTAAAAGTCACCCTTGAGTGACTATGAGGAAGTCTGTTCTCAACTCAAAGCACTAGCTGAGCAACCACAGATTTTTTGAGAAGAAAATAATTCTTAAACATTATCAAAATTGCACATGAGAAGTGAAATCCAACAGAGAGCAGTTTAGATTTGGCAGAGGAGAGAAAAATGGAAATTAAATAGGAAAGAACATATCATTAAAGGTCAGCTATTGAGACAAAAGATAATCATTGTCTTCAGTTACAGTGTATTGCCAGCCAGAGATATTTAAACTGAATAATACAGGAGCTCCTCCATCTCCCAGGTATTAATTGGCTCTTAACAGGGGACAGCGAAAATTATGACATTTGTCTGCAAGCAATGAATCATATAAATGTTGGCACAATGATAAAATTACTTACTGATTTCTACATTGCTCATTTTTGTTGAGCATCAACAAAGTAAACATCGAAAAACAAAAACATTAGCTGAATAAAGATGTCAGTTACAGCGGTACAGAGCCATTATGTGGCATTCCCCCCAGGGTGGTAGTGTGACTGGAGAGGGAGAAGGTGGGGGCACTGGGATAAATGGGTCCAGTGTTTGTAATGGAGAGGAGTGTGGCTGCTGGCCAGGGATTTGAGTTAGTGAGCCTTGTCCTGGAGAGGAACACTTCACACTTTGCCAACTGGGGCTGCCCATGCAGGGAATGGCATGGAGAGACCCCTCTTTTCTCAATCTCCTTATCTTCGTGTGTGTGCGTGTGTGTCTGTGTATTTGTGTGTATGCATGTGCCCTTGCATGAGAGTGATTAAGGAGAGTCCTGCGGAGCACGCTACTCAGTCCACCCCTCTTAGCTGTCAAAGAAAGCATTGCTCCAGCCTCTTTGCAGTATTTCAAGCTTGAGTGCAGAGTAGCCATGGCAAACTTTGCTGAAACACTACAGACTATATCTATATTGAGACGCTCTTCAATTGGTTTAAAACAATTAATTTTAACACTTAGCTTTCACAAACAAACAGAGCAGTTGGAATACACCTTTGTGCACACATGCAAGTGGAAAACAGAAAACACAAACACACACTCTAATTGCTGTAAATGAGTGAGTGTTTGGAGCGGTTGGACAGGTCTGGCTGAGTGGACGGTTTCACGCGTTCATGCACTGCTGCTCCAGCAGCATAATGAGGTGTGACGCATCAGACTAAGTGGCTAATGGGGTGTGAAGTCATTAGAACACTGCCTATATCCTTCTAACCCTCTCCGTCTCTAACTTGATCTCGCTGCGCAACTCTATCTAATTTGTTTTCACTTTCACCACCCCTACCTTCTAGTCATTCTTTTCTATTCATCTTATTTTTATTTTTTTATTTTTTTGCAGTGCCATGATATTCCATGCTACATGTTTGTACTCATTATCAACAATCATGCCTTGTTTGGTAAATTCCTTTTTTACGATAGCAAACTTTCTCTTTTATTTATCCCCCCGGTGTCAGGAAGCCAAATGCAGTCCTTTTATTCTGCTAATAAACTACACATGGGGATCTAACTATAAAAAAGTATAAAAGCTGTTTATGGTTGGCTGCAAAGTTGCTGACAATAAAAAGTTGTAACATAAACTGTAAATAGATACATTTAAAACTTAAAAAAAGTTAAACTATGCATAATAAATATGACGCTCTAATACAATGCATATGAACACCAACACATGTATGAGCAAATAATGACATACATGAAAAAAAAAAAAGAAAAACTGAGCAGGAGACTGCCATCTGTTCACTGGGATCAGCCGCAGATGGAAACAGCAGTAAGAATAAAGAACAGACTGAAGAGAGTGGAATTAGATATCTTTCTCTTGCTGTCATTTTTGCGTTTTTAATTCCTTCTAATCCTTTACTCAGCAGATGTGTTCATCACTGTGTGACCTTTGATGTGTTGAAGCAAACCAAGACATTAGAAAATGTGTTACAAGACCTACGAGGAAGTGAAGAGAAAGCGGAGTAGGTCAGAGGGTCATGAGAAGGACGAAGTTATCATCTGCAATACAATTTATAGCAAATCTATCTGCACTGATCAGTCACAAAATTAAACCCACTGAAGGATGAAGTAAAATGCGAAAATCATCAAAATTTTCTGCAGAGACTTAGGATTCTGCCATTTTTGTGGATATCATTTTCATGTCTCGCTACAGGGCCAACTCAAAGTCTTTAAAACACCGACAGACTCCACAGTAGATTCAAAATCCAGTCTAAGATTAATATGGTAGTTGATTGGTATAATCTGTAATCTACTCCATTGTACTGGAAATACAAACTGTTGATAGATTTTTCTTTACAGATTTTTTCAAAAATACTAATGAAAGTGTATGAATTTAATTTGCACTCTCATATATACAGTTTGTTCTATTTTCTAATGCTTTGTTCCCGATGTGTGAGCTCACTTACAGAGCAGACTTGCAGCTGTAGAACCAAATGTAGAATTTTTACACAAAACAGAGCATGTACTGATCTTCCCAGCAGATTATAAGCAGTATATACATACACATCTTGTTCCAGTAGTCCACTTGACATCAGCATGTCCTTGTTCCCCAACAACTGACCTGAATCTTGGTATTCTGGGTGATGTCTAAGCTGGCATGGCATACCTAAGACCCCGTGGGACTTTCAAATAAACTGGTGATGGCTAATCAGTTGAACATTGTGGTGGTGGACAAGCTCTGGAAACAGGCAGTGGTGGTCGACGTAGCAATTCCAAGTATCAGTAACATCAAGACAAAGGAACACGAGAGGCTCCAGAAAAATTCCAAAGGTTGAAAGAAGAGATAGAGAAGATCTTGAAGGTAAAGGCCTCCCAAGCCTGGGCTTGGTAGGTGGAACCATCCAGGACATATATATGAATATATGATAACTTTAACTTGTTAAATGTTTTGTAATGTGGTTCCCAGTCAAAATTATAACATTTATTCTGCCTTTTCATAGCAACATTTCATCTTCCTTAACTTGACACAGTAACTGTTTGGAGCACAAGTTGTAACTATTTTTAAAGCTAAAAACCATAACTGTTTGTTTTTAGGTATGTACGCCATAATTCATTTCTTACCCGCTTTGACTCCTTAATATCACGTGTGTTTTTCATGAGTGAGCATTTTGCAAAGATGTGGCCTTTGGTGAGACAAATGATAGATGAAAGAAGAAATGGAACAAATGAACAAACCTGCACATTAAGGTGTTTGTAATGATCCCTTCACACTGATTTACTTTTTGGAAAATCTATTTTTTTTTCTCTGTCTGCAGCTGTAAATCCACACACACGCTCAGCCATGTAAAGACAATAAACTACTCTTCTCCAGCTACTTCAGGCTTGATGTTTTTTGTAGCTATTTCAGGGTCGCCTTTGACCTCTTTGAAACTTTTCTGAATAACGCAGTGTTTGCCTGGTCAATAGGTTTTGCCCCAGAGTCCTGCATGGCTCTAACTGTACCCTCATACTTCAAGATCATGACTAAACCCAGGCTGTCAGCCATAGTTATGTCCCAGTCAAAGCAAGACCAACCTGTGACCTTAACTGTGACTTAACCTGCAAAGAAACGCTCCATATACAATGAACATAATATTGTATGTAGCTAGCTTTTGAGACCACGGTGGTGTCAGTGACAGCAACAAAAGATAAATAGAAGAACAAAAGAAATAATATTTTAAATAGCTATATGAAAAACTACATAAATACTTACAAACATTAAAAATGCTCACAAAAATCTTCAGATCAAAAACACCACAGTGTTCCATATATCCGAGCTAAGCTATGCTTCTCAGCTTTCAGGATCCACTGGAATCACATTGATAGCTTAAACAGTCAAAGAGTTACCATAATTTGAAAAATGCATGTCATTTCCTGTTGCCGACAACAGCTCCAGTTTAAAAGGGTTAACTTATTATTCACTTAAATCAATGACTGGAGGGACGTTTGACAAAACTATGTCCCACCGGTGCTACCCGCTGAGTCAGCAAGTCCGTCACTCACTCGGAAAGCCAGCAGAAGCGGCTTTCTGATTGAGTCTATCACTCACTCAGTTCAGCTAAATCAGTCCGCAGTATTTCCGATGTCCGCTTTCACTCACGCCATTTTGTTAGCATTAGCAGCCAGAGGATGCATATAAATTGTGTTAGTGGAGACATTGGAACCGTGATACGTGATTCAGTAGGAAGATTGGGCTCATTAACCTGAGTAAATGAAGAACCGACCAGCTCTACCCGCACCTCGATAGCAGTGAGCGGGCAGAGACATGGGAAGAGAGGATTATCTGTGAACAAAAGTGTACAGAAAATGGGTAGAAAAATAAAGCAAAAGGATGGTGTATTAATGGTGCACCACCATCAAAATATGTCAAAGGGGGTTCCGAAACTGATGGTGGTGCTTGACAAAAGGAGGGTGGCGCTACCATTGTTATATGGTGGGGAGACCCCTGAGCTTGCAAAATATTGCATGAAATCATTACGTTCTACATGTATCCTTGCTATCCACAGTTGGCATCTATTTGACCGACTGCTGTGCAGAAATAAAACATGGTTCAAAAGTCTGGTTTCTCTGTGCTTCAGTTACAGATCCAGTTTTCAGCTCAAAATTGGGATGAGAAGCAAGTTCTGCACAATCAATGCCATGCCAGATGCCCCAGACTCAATGCCATATCCTGGCCTGGTCTCTCAACTGGCATCATAAACGATTCTTTTTGGGTGCCTTGAAGTCATGTCAAAGTCATCACCTTTTCTGCACATGGCCTCTACTCCTGTGGTGCACATGTGCCAGATCTATGTAGACCAACAGTTCTTCCATACTTTCCTTTACATCACCAAAATTCAACATAACCAAGGAAAAGCTTAAAATCACCTCAGAGTAATAGTCTGATGCTCAAATACATATAGTATAATACAAGGCCACAGTACAACTTCTGAACTTTTTCCCCCACTGTCTGCATATATAACAGTAGTTGGTGCCAAGACCTGGAAAGAACCTTTTAAGTTGGATATAAATGCAATTTAATCTTGCAGAAGATGCAAATTCTCAAGTGCATAAGAGCCAGTCATAGTGAGTAGGTCATTCAACAGTCCTCTCTAACCTAACATTTTTTCAGAGAGGACTAGAATCGCTGACAGTGGAGCACAAAAAGAGAGGACAAGAGACAGAAGACAGACACTGATGGGTGTGGTGTGTGTAGTATGCTGGTGCATGTGGCCCTGCAGGTTTCATACAGCCCACTCAGACAACCGGCCTGCAACAAACCTGGTCAAGGCCATGCAAGGCAAGAATACAATACTCAAGTGGATGGCTTGGGCTTTAAATTATGCCAGAAATGCAACAATGCCATTTGCAGTTTCTAGCTCAAACTGGTCAGGCAGGTGTGTTTTCCTTTCTCCTAAAGAATATGTATATCTTCACACTGGCTGTTTATAAAGTCCAGCATCCTCTGCAGTGAGTTCAAAGGCAACTCCATCAATGTTTTAAGATTTTTTTTTTTAGGAAAATCTGAAGTCTTGTGCATTCAAAATAAGTTGCAAAGAACTTGGCAGAATTCATAAAAGCACTTCCTCCCTCACCAAAAACTGTGCTTAGATAACTGAGTAACTGAGCATTATAACACTGTTAAAGGGCTGTAAAGATTTACACCACTTGTACTTTACATACATGCAAGAATGGAGAAGAAGTTATCAAAATTGTATTCCTATAGTCCAGCTGGTCTGATGTTTTCAACCTTTTTGCATTATGCACTGTCCTGTTTAGATGTACAAAGAAGACTCAGTCATCCCCCACCTGTTGTTGACGTGATTCAAAATAACAGTGATTTCCAGTTTTCTGATAATCATCTAACCACATATCCGTAGCAATTGTGTTTTTGCTGTCATCTCTGACACCAATGTCAGTACTAGTTCAATAGATCAGAAGAAAAAAGAACAGAAGCTTCTAAACTTACTTCCCCTCAACATTTTTCAGAGAAAATGCCAGAGTGGAGTTATGTGACAATAATGCACAGAACCACCCTTTACAAAGAATAAATGCATTACATTAGCACACCACAGTAGTGGAATAGTGATGATTAATTAATTAATTAATTTATTTATTTAATTGTAGCCGCATCTTGGGCATCAACCAGCTCTATACTAAACTGATCAAGAGTTAACCCATCTGTCTTGCAGCTAAGGTTGAGCCAAGTCACAGAAGAAAAAAAAAAAATCCTATCAACAAACCAACAACAGAATGGTAAAAAATAATCAAGCTGTTGCACTGGCCCCATCCGAATCTCAACTGAAATTGTAAGGTGGGAAGTGAAGGGTGTGCATAATAAATATCTGCACAAATTAGCAAACTGAAGCAAAATTGTGAAAAACTAATTTCTACTGAGATTATTTGTAGTGAAAGTAAACTGAGTGATGTCTTTAGCTACTGCTATTGCTTAAAAACCACACAATGTCAGTTCTTGCTGAAGCTTCAGCAAATATTGTTAGAATGTAGACTTGCAGGGCTACTATATTAGGTTTCACATCAAAACAGACATGGTGCAGCAAATAGAAACAGAACATTACAACTACCAGTGGTCCCATTAACAACATATGTCCTGCCATTTACAAATATATTTCTTACAATAATGGAAAAATGTAAAACACATCCATCATCTTGACAGATCAGAACAAGGAGAAAATGTACCATAACACCAGTGTAGATTCTCAGCCATACAGGTGATGATACCTAAACATTTGAATAAAAGTCACCTGGACCTCCTTAGAGAGAGAGCAATATGACAGTATTTAATTCACAGCAAACTTGTTAATAACCACAAGAGACCACCAGCTGCAGACCCTCAGATAAAGAATGATGTGCATTATTAATTAGTTATAGTTCAGGTTCGTGTGATTGATGCTGACAGTATATTGAAGAGCTACACAGTTAAAGGCTTGTAGTGCACCTGTGATAACTACAGTATGTAGGGTGGGTGCAGTACCGCTTTCGTGAAGAGGGGGTGCTTGCAGTCAAATTGCCTCCAAGTGAAATGAGTGAAAAAAAAAAATGAAAAAAAAAAAGAAATTAATTTTTTTGCTGATTCCTTTCCATCACATTTACATTAATATAAATCATCAAGAGCCAGCAGTGTAGATTTAGCAACACAAGCCGCTTTGCTAAATCAGTCCGCAGAGCTTTACGATCAGATTTTAAAAAAAATTAGCTGCATGTGTTTTGGTGCCA
This sequence comes from Arrhamphus sclerolepis, assembly GCA_037176975.1. Lineage (NCBI taxonomy): Eukaryota > Metazoa > Chordata > Actinopteri > Beloniformes > Hemiramphidae > Arrhamphus > Arrhamphus sclerolepis. Next base: position 11,802,804 of record JBAMYA010000018.1, on the reverse strand, counting down.
TTAGATTATATCTTATGCACAAGAATGTAACAACACTAGAAAGGCAAACATAACCATTAGAGACTGTCATGACTATTGGATTGTTGCAGTGAAGTTGCAATATGGCAACATTTGTAATGGAGTTTGTTGGTACTTCAGTATTGACCAATGCAGAACTGTTCCAATATTGTATAGTTTCTTCAGAAAAATTGCTTTTTCAAAGGTAGCAACATTTCCCCGATGTAGCCAGACCCTCAGAGAGATCAAATCATGGCATCGGCCGCTCAGGAGAAACTTTTTTTTAAGCAACAATTCACAACAAGGATAACACAACAGTAAAGCTGGTAGTTTTATTGATTTGGCTGATCAGTGCATGTTGGATCTATCCAGGCTCCAACTTTAATACAAACTTAATTACTTATTATGGAACTTCAATTCCTATAGATTTGAATGACATTTTGATTCATCACAAGCCCAGTCATATACTTTATAATAAAGAATTTAGAGGATTTTTTTTTTAAAACATCATTATCCAAATGTAGTATTATTATTTATTTATTTTTTACTGAATATGTAGAGGGTATAAAATAAATCAGTTCATTCTCTTTGCTTGGCAACTAATTTCACCAAAGCCTAAACACCACACAAGTTTTCTCACTTTAATATTCACAGTATTAGCATTTACATATTTGCAGACAGTCTAAGATATTAAAATGGACAAGTTACTACATTTGGAACATGCTTAATTTTTTAGAGCACTCCAAAAACATCCATCTGGAACTAAATCAATACTTACATTTTATTATTTAGCTTTTAATATGAAGAGATTAGAGGTGCCCCCAAAAGATTAAATGTTCATTTGAGGATCACCGGTGTGTGACTATTTTTCTTGTAAGGATTAAGTACTCTAATTAAACAGAATTAGCATGTGGAGGTGATAGGGTGTTTACATTTAGAAAATTAGAGGATCCAAGAAGGCAGGGTTTCTTTATTTCTTAAAATTGAGATGAAATAAACTTGACATCAGGAGATAAACCAGCTGAAATTAAGAGATCACAGCTTGGATACACAAATGTGAGAGGGTTTGATTCGGAAGAAGCAAGGAGGAGTTATTTGAATATATGAAACTCTTAATTGTCAGGTCATCTGTGACCAGCCACTGCTGTGGAGCAGGTGTGTAGCCATATGCACACGGCTGCAGTGGTGTGGCCTGGGAAAGAGACAGGAAACCAGTGCCTCATTAAACTGGTGCTAAACCAGTTAAGCAGCAGTGCTCTGCGGGTGTTACCATAAGGAGAAAAAAAAAGAAAAAACAGAAATCTTAATTGGCATGTGGCATTCAACCAATATATTGCAGAATATATTAGTACCGATATACAAAAGTATAAGCATGTTTAAAATTGGGGCATAAAAACATACATGAAATATATATTCACATTTCATTCATCTACTCAGTCTTTTTCGTTAGCTACACATTCGTTTAGATCTAACTACCTACAGATCGCAATAATGGCAAATGACTCGCACTTGTAGTTCCATTATAGCAATGGTTCCTGCTTCTATTACAAGTCTTCCAGTGATGTTCATGGTCATAATAGACAGACTGAAATTCACTTGCGATGACAGTCTTTCTGTAGTCCATATGTCAGAGGAAGGCTTTATGGCCTAGCCATTGCACAGGGGTCAATCTCTCAACCCTAATGGCCCTCTTTGGATCACGTGACTGCCAAGTACTCTGGAACACTCGTTACAGCATATAGGAGCAGGAAATGATTATCAAGAGGTCAATTTATGCAAGGGAGAGGCAAAATGACAGAGTGAGAGGTCAGAGAGCATCCATATCTCTAGGCATTAAAGATTGACATGCAGAATCTGAGATGGTCCCCATGCTGCCTCACTCCTCACCACACACGCACTTCTCCATTTAAATATCTGACAGACGATGAAAGTGCAGCCATTAAAATGTCTGCCGAGCGCTACAGGAATGAAATGGGGGAGATAAAAGAATTCCCCTGGGTAATCAACGGAGCTATGAATTAGCCGTGAGTTTTAGATAGGAGAGTTAGAGGATTGGGTCCATGTTTTACTCATTTGTAATTTATGCCTTCTGAAAACATCAGCTCAGATAGGATGTTTTAAAAAAAAGACAAAACAAAAAACAAAACAAAAAAAGAACGGAAACATCATGTTTTAAAGACAAGTAGATTGGCACTCAATGATTATCTGAAACCAGAGAACTATTTGAAGACTAAATGGAAAGAGATATCAATTACATTCTCCTACAAACACATTTCTTCTGGTCGTTCACATGGTCTATTGTACTTTTGGAGTGGAACCAACCTTTAAGCAATGTTGGAGGGGTGGGGGTGGGGGTGGGGGTAGATGACGGGGCCAGTGGTGCCTCTTTGGCCATGTGTGTTGGGACTTGACCGGCACAACGCAGTCATGGGGGGATCAGAGACTGCCTAAGATAAGGATGGTGGTGATGGTAATGATAATGATAATTGCCTTTGTTGTTGTTGTTATCATCATCATTATTATTATTATTATTATTATTATTATTATTATTATTATTATTATTATTATTATTATTATTGTTGTTGTTGTTGT
>JBAMYA010000018.1:11777151-11800115 GCA_037176975.1 Arrhamphus sclerolepis | reverse complement strand
CCTTTCTAGACCTACAGACTCTTGGAACAGCAAGTAAACCTGCATTCAGGGAGCGGAGTGTTCTACTAGGACAGTAAAGAACAATGAGATTTTTCACATAGATTGGAGCTTTATCATTCAAAACTTTAGATGGAAGAAGTAATACTTAGAATTCAATTCTGTATTTAACAGGGAGACAATGTAATTAAGCTAGAACTGGGAGATCTGATCTCTATACACAGTTCTGGGGCCTTATTTATAAACGTTGCTATGCACAACATGGGCCCTGAAAGTTGCCCACATCACTTTCTCCACAAAGGTTGTGATTTATAAAAATATAGCTGACGGTAGAATGTGCACTCCTGTACGCAAACTCTGAACCTTGTCCATTTTGGTCTCCAGGAAGCTGGCAGCTCAGCTGGTGAGGTGGTGAATGTAGCCACATTCATCTGGTGCATTTAAGCATTCATATCAGACCTGTAGACCCTCATAATCATAAACACCGAGGCCTGTAATATTATAGATGTGTTCCTGAATGGAGTCATACATTCCATAAGCACTGATTTAAGACTTACAGACAGTATGTACATACGAATATCTGCAAATAATATAGCAATGGCACTTATTGGTTCATTAATTATGTGGAGCAATTAGTTTAATCACTGAGTTCACATATAAATACTGCAGTGGCACATGGATGCTGGAACTGCTAGAAGACTGTGAATGGAAGGATCAGGATGGAGAGTTTTCATGGATCACCAGGATTTCCTGGTCCATGATGATGACTGGCTAATATGCTGATCTAGACTCCCTAGAGCTTTACTATTGGATCTGTGTGCTGAACTGGGTCCAGAACTGGAGAGACCGACCCACCAGAACCACACCATCCCTGTTCAGATACAGGTGTGAACCACTTTGGGGTTCCTGGTGAATTAACAGACAGGTATGTGTTTAACATGATCAACAATTAATTAATTCTCTGCCTGAAGCCACTTTTAGCAACAACATAATTCTGTGACATCATCCATACGTCTGTGACATCATCCATAGGTCTGGGATATCACAGCAGCGCTAAGCGCAGTAATGCTGCCTCCTGGATGGTTGTTAATGGGACCAGTCCATACATCAGATCTCCTACACTGGGAGAACAGGACACCATTAAAAGGACGTTTGCAGCAACGTCCACTTGGATCCTACAGTGTTTTATAAATGAGACCTCTGGAGTCTCAGGAGGAACATCACCACGGAGCACAGCTCCATGAGGACGTCATGTGACGTTTAAAAGAACAAGAAGGTTTTTTTTTTTTTTTTTTTTAAATGTGTTTGACACATCAGACATAACGCCACACTAATTACTCACTACTGTTCTAATTTCTTTCAGTTCATCAGTTGTTTCTCTCTCTCTTTTCCAGAACAGCATCCATCAGCATCCGTCCTCCTCCAGACGCTCCATGTCCTTTGGGCGTGGTTCCATGGTCTCCATGGTTACCATCGTTGACCAATAACCCTGATCAGCTGGCCCATCTAAATACACTTTGACATTCGGGAGGAGCTTTGCATCGACAGGAGGCGGAGCCTTGTACCAAAACGTTGAAGTGCAGCTGTGATCTTCGAAGGGAAACTGCTGCTGGTGTGCGTACGTACGGTTTTATACATTTTTTTTGCCGTACGCCATTTTTGGCTTTTGGGTGTACGCACACTTTTAGTATAGATCCTATGCAATGTTTAGTAAATGAGAGCCCAGAACATTTTCCTTGGTAGAATTCTGTTATGATTTAGAGATTAATTGTTAGATTCTGGCCCTAACGAGCCAAACCACAACACTACCCCCCCCCCATGTTTTACAGACGCGGTCCAAACATTAAACTTAACATTCAAACTAAAATGGTCGAACTGATCTGATCCGTCTCCAACATCTATTGAATAATAATGATAATAATACAAAGAAAAAGAATTTATTATTATTATTATTGTTGTTATACTAGTTTCTTCTGCTACAGCTGTGCAGTTTTGCACTGTTGAGTTATTAACTTACAGCTTAGCTGTTAATATTTAGAACTCATTTGCTTAGTTAAGAATTTATACAACTGTAAGACTTAATGTTCTGTTCAAACGGCTAATTTTTAGTCAAAGTTTAAAAAGCCAGTTGGATCAGAGCTTTAAGATAAATGTTGAAAATATGTAATTCATTCTGCATTTAGGTTGAATCTGCTGCCAACGTCTCATCAACACGGTCTCAACACTTGAAAAATACATTCATTAAAAAAATCAAAGGCAGCCACAAAGAGAGCATATATCAAATATTTCAGAGCATCTCTGTGCTGCGTGTTGGAATAACTGTACATAAGTTATCTCATGTATTGCTCACGTGACCTTAAAAACATATAACCATGATTATGTGACTGTGTTTCTCTGAGGATCAAAAGCCCTTATCTGCAGACAAGCTTCTGCAGTGGCTTTGTTTCTGTTCTTCTCAGAAAGCAGATATCCCAGCCAGAGAGGAAGCTGAATCACACACGAGACTTGCAGTTCCGACACATGAACTTCATGAGCCCGGTGCATGAAGTTTATCACTGCTGAGCCAGTAACTGTGCAGAATGTATCTTCATCTTTATGCCTGTAACTAGAACGCACCTCGCCCCTAATAAAAAGAGAGGGCTCAGAACGCTTGGAGATCGTAACTGAGCATTTCTCTGTCCGTTCTCCTCGCCAGTAAAGAGAATTCTAACTCTCTTGTCTTTCTTTCCTTGTTGTTCTATGAATGTTTTAGGTGTTTGAACCCGACACCGCGGACATGAACCAACATGAGGAGCAGACAGAGTCTGAATGTGAAAAATTAACTAAAGAAAATATGGTCAGACAGCCTCTTAATTTCAGAGCAATGGGTCCTCTAGAATGAAAGCTGCTAGAACACATCACATTCTGGCTTTTGTTGAAAGATGTAAGCAGGAATGGTGATCAAACACAGACCATCAGCGTGACTTCATGGAACGTTCCCCAACACCTCCTAACGAGCTTCCTTCCTCTGTGACCAACACTAAAGTTCTCCCTCAGGAACAAACACTGTAAACCACAAAAAAACTTTCCTTTCCTTCCTTTGTCATTTCTTGAAAACGTTATATCGATCTGGTGTTTTTATTTTGGACACAATGTCACTTTCTCAGTGAAAACCTGACAGAACTGAGATTCACGCTGATTTCTGAAATCAATTTTCTTGATAACAGAACAAAAACAAGAACATCCCGTCCCGTTTCCTTTCCTCTCAGCCGAAACTTTAGAAAACATCGATATCCACTACAGCCATCTAGCCTTGTTTTTTTATTCAACTTGAAGTAATTAGGTTGAAAAGAAGATGCAACATCTGAGAAGGTATATTTTAAAACAAGATCACCACAGAAGAGAATGAAGATCCACAAGTCGCCTGTGGAAACTTTAGAACTTTATCATTAAAGAGTCTCTGAACGTCAACAATCTTAAAGGAAATTAAAGTTTGGAGCTGAAGTCAATTCTCAACACTCACCAGAGGAAAGGTTCTGAGCTGAAAGACAGTGAGCACATCTGGAAAAGAAAGGTCCCAGCTGGAAGGTCAGTGAAGGTGCTGGAGGCCCCGTCCACCACGCAATAAATTCTTTGGTGCTCGTAAATTATATCGGACAAAAATGGGAGGACATTCTTCTCGTAGAACTCCAGCAGATGCTCTCTTTAGTCCCCAGGTGGATAAAAACATTTTTTTAAAAGAAGAGAATTCTACTCAGTGGTAAACATCAATTCAGGATCACCTTGGTTTGACTGAAGGGTGACATTTCCTCAGTTTAAACATTTTATGTGTATTCTATGTTCTTAAATCATTTCATGCATAAAAGATAAACAGATGTTCAGTTGTGAATAAAATATGGGTTATTTTTAAGTAACATTCACCTGGAACATCACAACATTTTACTCAAAGATATCCATCTACTTTGAAGACGTGTGAAAATTTGATTTATGGTAGAAGCATCACCACAGTCTGCACTGATGTGCTACATCAGAGGATAAAGACTGAGCTGTTCCTGAGCAGCTCTGAAACTGTCCAGAAACCTCTGACTGTCCCGTCAATCATCTGCTGCAGCACCTAAAGCTCTGCGAGCTCCGGTCGCAGCCACTTTGCAAAAATACATTCCCTGTCAGACAGAGTGCCCCAGTCAGAGCTAGCTCCTAATGTTACAGGAGCCCAGTATGACCAGTAGGACTCGCTCCCTGGCACCTCCTCAGAGTTCTCCATTAACTCGTTTCAGAGTCTGACAGACGCCAACAGACGCCTGCATGCAGAACGACAGCAAACGACTCGAGCATCTTTTCTGTCCCTAAAGGAGAGGTCAAAGGTCACCAGACTGCTGTGTTGAAAACAGGAGGAAACAAGAACGGTTGAACATACATGTATGTAAAACGTAATCCACCACCTCCAGCTCGCATCTCTGGAGAACATTTACTTGGAAAAATGTTCTGAGGTTTTTTATCAGCACGAATGTGAAACAGTTACTGAAGCATCGAGCTGAGCTTGGAAAGTGATGGAGACTGGTGGTGAAAGCTCTGCAGGTCGTTTCACGTCTTCTGGGATTGTCCAGTTCTGGACACACAGCAGCCTCACTCTCAGTGTTATTTAGGGAAAATAGCAGATGGGCTCAAAAAGTACTTACTGCAGGTACTACTGGCTGGTAGTAAAAAAAAAACAGCTTAATAAAGAAGCTGGAAACAGGAATTCAGGAAATTCACTGACAGAAACGTTCAGGTTTTTGCTTTGCTTTATCTTAATTGTGTTTGTCACAGACCCCCTTCATGAATGTCTGGGGCTGGTTTCTCTTGAATGAAATAAGGTGTTAGTCGTCTCTGCAAGCTCATCCATGCACGCTGGAGACCGTCCTGAACGTCTCTGTGCTTTCATACGTCCCTCCCCCGCTTTTAAAAACAAAAACCAACATAAACGTAATACAGAGCTCTGGAGTCCTCTGCAGTTATCAACACAGACCTGACTGAAGCATGAACGTCTAAACGCTGATGAACCTGAGCAGCAGCAGGTCGTCGTGGGAACGAGGGAGGACTGGGAATCTGACCAATGTCCTTTCAAGAGCAAATTCCTGCCCAGACCTTCAGGTCCCTGAGCGCTGCCGAGCGTGCACGTGGGTGGGCTGCAAGTACCGAGCATGACAATGGAAGCCAGAGTCAGGCCTGACACGGACGCCTCAAAGTCCCACAAAGACCACGTGCATCCCGCTGCGCTGAGCGCTCAGCAGCATCCGTCTCCCAGAGCTCATCACGGTGACGCTTGTGTCTGGAAGAAAATATCAACACGCAACAGACGCAAACTGAACTTCTTTAATGTGGCTGCATGACTGCCAGCAGATAGAGGACATCGATGCTGGGAGGGAGTCTGTCCTGCAGGAGACGTGCAGTCCTCCCGGGGCTGAAGGCCCGTTCTTCATTCTGTTACCCAGGACACTTTTAGGAGCAATCGTAATAAACCCTGGACAGCTCAGCTACATACTAGAATGTAAAAGAAGCTGTTTAGAAACCATTAAAGAGTCAAAAAAGAAGAAGAGGCGGGACCTGGAGGTCTTCAGTCCTCAGGAGTTAATAAAGTAAAGATGCTCTCAGCTTCACCATAAACATGCTTCTAACAGGAAAAGAAGTGACCAGAACTGCTGTCCATCATTAGAAGATTCAAACAATTCAGTTATTTTCCAACCAGCATTCCTGACGATGCACCAAGTTAAAAATAAATAAATAAATGTCTGAATTCCTAGCAATGCTTAGAAAATAGAAATCATTCATTTCCACAGCGTTCCTCTGGATCAGGTTTTCCAAAAGAGTTTAGATGTGGAATCTCTCCTGGAATGCTCCTTCACCTTTATCTCAACTTCCAGAGAAACTCTAATCTAATCTGATCTAATCTCTGCTGTGCATCCCCTTTCACCTGACGCCTGAATGTCCAATCACCTGAACGGGACGACCAGCTTAATCCCAACTCTGACAGGGATCCACATCTGGAGCTCTTTCGTTCCACGCGTCCTATTCATCTGATTAATCTGTCCAATCCATCCCTGTTACCTGACAGAAGGATCCTGATCCTGATCCTGATCCGGATCCTGATCCTGATCCGGATCCCGGATCAGGATCATGATCCGGATCAGGATCCGGTTCGTGCAGCCGGACGTCTCTCAGTGAAACGTTGGGATGATTATTAGCTTCTAACCCAACCGCAGCGTGGCCCCCTGCAGAGGCGTCTAATCTAATCTAATCTAATCTAATCTAACCTGCTTTTAGGAAATAAGATTCTGGTCATTTCAAGCTGTCAGACATAAAATACGTGAAACGTGATATATGTGATATATGTGATAACGACAGCTCTGCTCACATTTAGACATCATCTGAAGTTTGAAGGAAACACGTAAGTGAAGACTAGAAAGTCCTAATCTGAGCTGGGTCCATTGGGTCTCGGTGTCCTCCAAACCTGCTGGTCTTTAACGAGAATGTTCAGCTGCAAACGAAGCAGCAGCTTTTCAGTCGTATCAATCACAGTATTATTGTTTTTTTTAATTATACATCCCTTTAATTTGTTATCTCAGGACCCTGACCTGGGTTTGGACACCATGGGTCCTCGTGGTCCCGCACAGATCCAGGTAACCGTACCCTTTTTACCAAGTCGGCAGATTCTTGCAGCGGCGGACCTCCCAGGTTCTGTTTCAGTGTTGACGCCGTGCACATGTTGTGCACGTGTGAGTTCTTACAGTGAGCTATATGTGGTTACATGTCCCAGACCAGCAGAACCACCCGACCCCACATCACCACAGCAGGGTCAGAACTAGAACTTAATTTAACAATCGGGGGAGGGGGTTCTAAAATAGGCGGACTGGAAACAGACTGGGACCAGCTCAGTGGAAAGTCAGATCTCCAGTTTCAGAGTGGTGCTGCAGGTATGAGGTCAACTTCAGGGAAATAAACAGTCCAAGTATTTGTTGCTGGTTTTACTGACCCCAGCAACAACTCAGCTTCCAGTAGTCCCAGTGTGCAGGTAATAATCAGCTTCCAGTAGTCCCAGTGTGCAGGTAATAATCAGCTTCCAGTAGTCCCAGTGTGCAGGTAATAATTTAAATATTTTATTATCTGTTCTGTTTACAGTCATTTTAATCAAAACCTTGAAACTACGTAGTTTTAGTTATTTAAAAAATCTGAATGAACAAACGAACGAACAGGTAGAAGAAGCCCCACAGCAGTTTTGATCACGTCAATTATTTAAAACATTTCTCTTTCCTGAAATATACATTTAATGACCGTTTATTAGATCAGCTGCTGTTAATTAATATACAAATATTACAGATTAAATAGCTGATCATATCTGCAGCAAAAACCTTGTCATTGATGGAAAAAAATAAAATTTAACTAAAATATTTATAATAACATTAAAATAATCACTTGTTCATTGTAATCGAATTAATTTGTTCAATTAATTGTGATATTTGATGACTATTGAAGAAAATAAATCAAATTTAAAAAAACATGTGTACACTCTTAACTTGTTCAGCTTTCTGACTGGAAAAGGGTGGATGTCCTCTCCAGGTCTGGGATGAGGTCCTGCCCCACGTGGAGTTCAGGTATCTCGGGGTCTTGTTCACCAGTGAGGGAAGGATGGAGCAGGAGGTCGACAGACGGATCGACGCAGCACCTGCAGTGATGTGGACGCCGCGCCGGTCCGTCGTGGTGAAGAAGGAGCCGAGTCAGAAGACGAAGCTCTCGATTTACCATCGATCTACGTTCCTGCCCTCACCTATGGTCACCAGCTGTGGGCGGCGACTGAGAGAACGAGATCACGAGTGCAAGTGGCTGAAATGAGTTTCCTCTGCAGGGTGGCTGGACTCTCCCGTAGAGACACGAGGAGAAGCTCACTCATCCAAGAGGACTCAGAGTAGGACCGCTGCTCCTCCACATCGAGAAGAGCCAGATGAGGTGACTCTCGCATCTGGTCGGGATTTCTCCTGGACGCCTCCCTGGTGAGGTGTTCCAGGCACGTCCCACTGGGAGGAGACCCTGGGGAAGACCCAGGACACGCTGGAGGGACTATGTCTCTCAGCTGGCCTGGGAACTGAGAGACATAGTGGAAAAAGTGGCCAGGGATGGGGAGGTCTGGGCCTCCCTTCTTAGGCTGCTGCCCCCGTGACCCGACCCCGGAGAACTGGAAGGAGACGTGATGTGATGTGATCCTCAATCGAGACCCCAGATTCCCAAAGTATCGAACAAGAGACGTGGTAGATGCAGAGCAGGGTCAAAGAGGAGTTCTAGACCTGCTCTTCCCTCCATCATGATGGGGAACGTGAGATCTGTCGCTAATACGACGAACCAGGAGCTGATGAGGACATACTGGATCTCGACCTCAGCGTCTCTCTGCGATCTCTGAGCTTTGACGAGGAGCAGAAGAAGCAAAGGCAACAGAACAGCAGATGGTGTAAACCAGGACGTTTGACTGTGAGACATCGTTTCTGCAGCTGGATGTTGAACTGTTTCCATCCTTATTATTTACAGAGAGACCTCACTAATGTTGTCATGGCAGCAGTTTACATCCCGCCATCAGCTGGAGCCGTCGCTGCGTGTGACATCATCCGTTCTGCTGTTGCTAAGCTACAGACACATTTCCAACGTTTCAACAGTAAAATAAAATGCTGTATTTGTTTGATGCGAACATCAGAGATGTGTACATCTGCTCTCAACAAGGCGGATCAACCAGTCGTTTAAAAGTGAGCTGTGACCAAAACAACCAAATCTGTGAGGAGGTGCTCACAGGAAGCTGAAGAAAGTCCACCACGTGGAGCCAACGTCAGTGTCAGGACTGAGTGTTGCTGACTACATCAACACCAACTCACTTTATGCGAGAAGAACTTCTGATCTGGTTTATGTCATTCTTCAGGTGTGAATCTTGCCATTATAGCGCCACCAACTGAGCTGCAAAGGTAGACCTTTATGGTGTCCTGTATCTGTGAACCAGAATTAGTGTTTCAGATACTCAAAGACTTGCTGCTTGGATGCCTGGAAGGGAAAAAAATTACCACTAATTACAACAATTTTATTTCATTTTGAGGCCTGAAAAAGCCTTATTAAAACTGTTCCTGGTGAGAAAAGACAGAATGGTCTGAGCTGTTGCAGAGTTATGGATGCTCTCGTGTTCTAAAGCACTTAAAGTCATCTGTGTTTCTGTTAAACTACTGAAATAAATAAAGAAAAAGATAAGAAAAGAAAATCACCGCTACATCTCCAAATCGGTGAACATAAACATATATCCAATTTCAGTAAAAGCAAAGCAACTAAAAGGCTAAAATAACAACCTTGAAAACAAAATGGCACAAAAACACACAGAAACAGCCTTGTAACAATGAATCAGAGAATATTTCTGAAAATTTCATCCCTGGAAGGTCTGGGAACCAGGTGTAAACCAGTTTTATCACTAGAAGGTCTGGGAACCAGGTGTAAACCAGTTTTATCACTAGAAGTTCTGGGAACCAGGAGTAAACCATTTTTATCACTAGAAGGTCTGGGAACCAGGTGTAAACCAGTTTTATCACTAGAAGGTCTGGGAACCAGGAGTAAACCAGTTTTATCACTAGAAGGTCTGGGAACCAGGGGTAAACCAGTTTCAACAATGAGATCCTTCAGGTAGGATGGAATCTGGCCATGGAGGACTACCATGTCCCAGACTGCTCTGGTTGAAATGGAGTCAGACTCTTCTAAAAAGGTGGATACAAGATGACAGTTTGACAGATGGAACGTTTTCTTTTTTTTTCCCAAAGACATGAAGACAAAAGGTTCCTGAGACTTGAGGGAGGCAAAGCCGCCTCAACAGATCCTGCCTTAACCCCCTTCTGGATTTAGCTCAGCAGCAGAAAGGTCCTGCTGTGATGAATGCGTTTCACCATAACTGATGACCTCATTCCTCATTCAGCCTCATAGGTGGAAAATGCTCCCTGAAGTCGTGGGAGAGACTGTCGCTCTGCCGACGTCACCAAGGTCATGACCTCTAGAGTTACGGGGTGGCTCTTTAGCTAGCATTAAAGACATTTTTAAGTTAAAACAAACAAACTAAAAACCCAACATGTCCTTGGTATCACGCAGGTTCAAATGTAGTTCAGGTGATGGTCAACCAGGTTCGATCAACATCTCTAAGAAGAGTTTGACTAATTTCTCTAACGAGTCATTATTGAATAGAGCTGTGTCATCAGCATACAGATGGAAATGTGTGATGTCACAGATGTCTGTGACAGGTCTGCGTGTTCATGATCCTGCTGACAGCTGTCGCTGCCGCCTCAGTCCGGTTTCCATGTTGTTCTCAGACAGAAGAGGGTAACCTGGCGATAGTTATACAGTTTTTGAACGTCGGCGTACTTTAAACGTCAGTGAACAGTGGAAAATACTACAGAAGCTGATTCATCGTGTCCTTTATTTAAACTTTGTGAAAGGTCCCTACATGGTCCCGGCCTGGATCGGGCTCCGACTCCTCAAACAGAGCTACTGGACCCGCTTTGACCTTCCAGATAATCCATGCTTAAGCTCTCAGAAAACAACAGCACCATAAGTACGTAACACTCAGCGCACAGACACATAAATGCCGTCAGATTCACCGCCACACAACATAAATCAAAAGCTGTATTTGTCTAAAACTCAGAGCTTTAAGCCCACTTCTGAACCCAGCCAAGGTGTTGTCAAATATTTGACTGGCTGCGAGTACATAACAGACTCCCTATTCCCCGGTGCAGCCGACAGCGTTCCCCCCACTTTCCCTTCCCAACTTTCCCAATGCAATTACAGAGTAACACGAGATCGATTCAGCCGAAGCGCCGGTTTATGTTTCCACCGTCTCCAGCCGCTGAGTGTCTGAAGATACACGTTCCAATATGTTGCTTTCTGCCTGGAGATAATTCAATCATCTTCACTTCCAGTTACTCTCAGGGCCAAGGAGCAACTGCACCAGGTCCCTTCTGACTCCTGTAACCTGATAGAAACGTGATTGTGTTGTTTCCCACCAAACAATGAGCACACAAGAAAACCTGAAGCCTACAGACAAGGACATCAGAAGGTTGTTTCTTTTTCCTCTTTTTATTGCTTCCTCTCCCCAAGGGCTGGGTTCAGATCTAAATCACGACAACCGTGCACTTATTGGAGCATTTGATTGTTCGCTGCAGGCTCTCGGACAAATAACCGATGACTTTTGTTCACCGCTGTCCACTTCCCCTTTCGAATTCACCTCTTTTATCTCTGTTTGTCTCGTTGTGCATGGCCTGGAGGTGCAGCTCCGCTGTCATCAGTTTGTCAGGACTAAAATACAGAGAGCACGGCGAGTAGTTGTGCTAATGCCTGGTGTTTTAGTAGGAGGAGAGATGGAGCTGCAGCCGGAGACACAGACCAAATTATATGGATTTTAAAGCGTCTGCTTTCTCAGTGGCAGGATACATTTAACATCTTCCAAACCTTAAGCTCCCGGTACCACAGACAGATGTGGCCGAGATCATCCAGAACATGACGCAGCGAACACCTGGCACCAAGGAGACGGAGAAAACTCCCCGCTTCAGTCTCAGAAGGAGCATTTACAGTTTTAGCATAAATTTAAGATCACACCCAAATTTTTTTCTTATAAAATCACAAAAGATAAACATTTACTTTTTTAGGAAAAAAAGTTAATTTTGTTGTAAAATTGCTAGATTTTTTTATCTATAATCACAAATGTCAGAATTATAGCTTTTTAATTTAAAAATGATTTTTTTTTTGGTGGAAAATAATTTTTCTCTAAATTTTCACAAAAGATTAGAAAAGATGGAAAGTTGCGATTTTTGTATAATTTCAACTTTTTCTCCTAAAATCACATTTATTTGTTAATATTTCAAAAGTCACGAGAATAATGAGCAACTTTTTTGTTTCATGACTTTTTGACATAAAACCTTCAGCTGCGTGGTTCAGAGTCCCAGACGTGAGGACCAAACCTGGACATTCCATCGTCTTTGTGGTCTGTGCAGGAAACAAATATGATTAATTCTATCTTTCACATGCGACCTTTTATTTTTGATAGAAAATAAATCCAAATACTCTGCAGTTGGTGACATGGAATCTCAAAAACAGGCCGAGTTATGAAATCTGGAAAACTAAAAGAAAGAAAATGTTTTTGAAGAGGGTGAGCAGTCAGACAGGCACGCGAATCCAAAGAGACAGATCGGTGGACGCTGTGCTTCTGACTGACAGTTTCTGGTATTGGACGTGGACCAGAGGTCCCACCCGTGGTCTGGTGAAGGTTCAGGGCTGCAGAGCTACAACGGAGGTGTTTTAACGGCGCTGTTTTTCCAGCCGGCCTTCCCAGCCATTGTTCAAACTGTCAGAAACCCGAGCCTCCGTCCATATTTCTTCCTCTCTCTCGCCGCCTGCCCATCCTTCCTCACGCTGTTTGTGAGAAGACAAGAGAGCAGTCATTTTTCAGGCCTCGAGTTTTGACAGACGGTCGGCTGCTCGTGTGCTGCAGGATGTGGGATTTCTGTGAAGCCAGAACCTCTGTGGACTGAAAAAAAATAAAAATGAAAGCCATAAGCAGCAGTGAGAAGGCTTCCAAAGCAGTACTTCCGATCTGTTTTTTTGGTTGAAACAACCAACACTGAAGCCTTTTTCATCACAAGACTTGACTCCACCACCAGGGGGGGCTGTTTTTTTTTTTTTTTTTTTTTTTTTTTGCCACACTATTGATTACTGTCGTCGTTCTTGCTGAATGGGGCTATTTGCTGAGATTAGCTCAGCACAACACAACACAGCTAATGGTCCTGGAGCCATTTAGAGAAGATGCAGCAGGAAAGAATGAAACAGCAAGCTCATCCTCGCTGCCGCTGCCGCTACAATTAAGAAGGTGAGCAGCCGCAAAGTTTCTAATTTACTTTCCTTCGACTCCGGCGAGTAAAGCCAAGGCTCGTCTTCTGTTTCTAGCTAAGAACCACAGAGATAAGTGGAGCTAAAAGTTAGTTCCTTCTCTTTAAATCTCACAATCAGATGCAGTCAAAATGATCTGATAGCTTCAGCTCTTACTACAAAACAAAGAAATGTCCATTTTTAGTTCATAATAAGCGGAGAGACGGTCTCACGTTTGAGACATTAAGGCTCAAGATGGTGAACCAAACTAAAACTAGGACTGTAACCAGGACTGAGGCGTATGGGACTGATGAGACACAGGTAGAAAACATCAACCAAGAGAGACAAGGACAGACTGTCAAAATAAAACAGGAAGTAAAGTTAACAGAAACACAACAGGATGGAGGCAAGATAACAAGGCTCAACACCAAAACCAACTAAAGACACCCATCACCATGGTTACCGTCAAAGGCCGTCAAAGACATCATTGCTGTGGGATCAGGGGTTTTTTATTCTCGGATCATTACTCTGAGCATTTCTGGGACGTCCACTCCTTTGAAGACAATAAAGTACACAGAAAGTTGCTTCACTACCACTTAATTATCGTTTAATTATCAGAAAAGAGAGCATGAACTAACCACTACTAAATCATTAAGTTGTAGAGTTGGTTTTAAGGACAGTAATCTTTAGTTAACGGTCACGTCATCAGAATGACATTATTCAATACCTGATGACAAATGACGTAATTCCTTAATAGTTTCTACTGAATGATAACATGACAGACTTTCAGTTACATTTGATGACTTGACCATGAATTAAGAATTATTTCAAATCCACCTCACAAGTTTATGAATAACTGATGGTTAATTTGTGAGTTTCTGGTTTGTTTCCTGATAAGTAAGCGCCACTTTATTATAAAGTGTTACCAAATTGTTTGAAAATGTTTTGCATAACCTTATACTGGTTTCTTTAAGACTTTTGCTGATGTCTTTCCCTCTTGGCACTGTTTAAATAGACACCTGAATACTCAAGACTCAAACATCTGCTTCTCTGGAGGTTGACTGGTTAGTTGATGGGTCCCAGTTTGTAGCATCACTTTGACTGGATTTTCTCTTTCTCTGAAGTTCTGGAACCTTCTCCGAGTCTGCAGGGTCCTAAAGACCTGTGGTTCTAGGGAGATGGATGTTCTGGAAATAACTCTTCATGTTTCATCTCAACATTACTAATATGGATAGTTGCAGCATCTTAACTCTTTTCACTTTCTGCTGGATCCCAGCTACCCAAAGTTCAGGTCAGCCTGAAGCAGAAAAGCAGGCCCATATCATGATGCTCCCTCCTCCGTGCTTCACCATCAGGATGAGGTGGTGGTGTTGATTAACTGTGCTTAAATTCCTTTTTTTTTTTTTTTCTTAGATACAAAAGAAAAAATTGTCTGATTTCTCTGGATTCAACTTTGATTTCCAGAGGGTGTTACCAACAGCAGCGCAGATGAAGTTTTAGGATACAAACAAGAAGCCAACAACAAATATCAGTACGTCAAAAATTGGGACGGTAAGAAAAATCTGAGAAAGTAACAACAGACTCATCATAAATAAAGATGGTAAGATGTTTGTACTGACACGTAACGATTAAAGTCGGCTCCACTGCTTGACTTTCTCTGGACCGCGACAAAAACAGTCATTTACTTCTAAAAACATTTTTAGTTTAGGGGATTTAAAAAAAAAAAAAACACAGTTCCATGAAAATCTCAATTTTACAATAATTCATCTCATCAGCCTCATACACCTCTAGTGGTCTTGTGCTCATGATTTTTAAACAAAAAGTTAAAATGATTTAACTGTCAATTTTGAGTGATTTTTTTTATTTTATTTTGCAAAGTTGATATTTTAGAACAAACCTTTTTGTTATTATAAGTTCAAAAGTCCCAGGTTTGTGAAATTTGTGATTTCTTGACAGAAAATTGTGTCTCAATGTGGCAAACATTTTACAAAAAAAGTAGTTTTGCAGGAAAGAAAACAGGACAACTCTACCATCTCCTTCTGTCTTGGACACATTTATGTCCAAGTACGAAGACGACCCATGATCCCACTCACTGAGGACACCATTCACGCTGGATTAACATCACAGATGTCCCCGTAATTATACAGAATACCACAGATTACCACCTAATACCAGTCATTTGTGAATGTGGCATAAAAGCAGTGTGTAAATGTGTTCATTTCTGATGTAAAGTTGGAGATAAGTGAAGATTGGCCCCTAGTGGTCAGTTGAGGAATTGCAAGTATATGTGTAAACCTGCAAACACCTGCAGGAGAAACTTTACGAGACCACAGCACTAATGTAGATGTTTTTAGACGATCAGATCACATTTCATAACTGAACGTTACAAAAACCAGTAAATTCCAAGTCTCCACCTGCTGCATTTCAGCTGGTATACTGGTGTCGTTACACCACAAAGAGCCACATTAATGCCATGGTGGTGGGTGGTTTCATTCAGTCGCCCTTTGATACCCAAAGGACACATTAAGAGCGGAAACGCTGAGAGATGAACAAAGGAAAGTGCAGAGAGGACAATGGAGGGGGTGGGGGTGGGGGGTGGCTGTTAGAAAAGGTAAGTGGAGACGAGTCGTCCTCTGAGGAGACGGAGGAACCGTGGATCACTCAGGAGAGACAAGAACGATGCTGAGAAAATGTTGTCCAGTGACACTGAAACTCAGTGGGACAGAAAAATAACAGTTTTACTTCCTCTCAGAGTCTCTCCAGACGTCAATCAAACATCAGGGTTAATTATGAAGACACAAAGCAGTGAGGAGGCTGAGAAAAATATAGAGCGTATAAGAGAAACTGGACTAACCTTCTATGATGTCACCACAGGTTCACTTTGAAGCCTCTTTATGTTCTTTGCTTATTGGTCTCCAGTTATTCAAGAAACTGCTCCATGTTGTAAAAATGAAATAAAATCCTGTACGCTCACTGTGGAAACAAAGTTCCCAGAAAGCAACCTGGGGTGAAAAGAATAATTACACTCCCATAGTCATGGATGTGAAATCTATCTGTGAACGCAAAAATCAGTTTTTGTGCCAGGCAGTAAACAAGTTTATGAATACTTAAGTTCAATATTTCAACATGGCGGACAATGGAGACTGACTCACTATTGCAGCAAGACCCTAGTGGGTAGTAGAGGAACTGCAGCCTCTAGTGGTCAGTAAAGGAACTTCAGTCTCTAGTTGTCAGTAGAGGAACTGTGGTGTGTGTGTTCTTCCTCTCCAGGTGGGACAGTCTGATCTGGTTAGTAGAATTATCATTATTATTATTATTATTATTATTATTATGATTATTATTATTATTATTATTATTATTATTATTATTATTATTATTATTATTATTATTATTACGCATTCCATCCATCCCCTCCCTCTTAGACACAAATCCAACACACTCTGACCTCATAATTCACTCACATACTGCCCACACCACACCTTCACTGTGTTGTTTCTTAGGCATATCTTCTAAAAATTAAGATTAAGAGGTGTCTTGATAGTGCAGGAAAAAAACTCCACTGAGGCTGTACTTTCACATATAAGCTTAATTCTCAGCCATCATCAGAAACCCAGTTCACGTGAAAACTGGGGGAGAACGCCCGCCAATAAGGAATCCCCTCGCTTCTCGTCAGCATATAATTTTCATAGACTGTTATTCTCATTCATTTCATATTCATTTAGGCCTACAGCTAATTCTCTGATCGGTTAATGGGACACAAAACCGAACTCCTCACCTAAATCGATAACTGTCTTTGGCTCAGCCAGAGGTTTTCACCGCCGCCTTCAGACTGAGCAACATGACGGCATGGTCACGGCGCATGCACATCCCCTGATATCCATTCTTACTTAAACTGTCTCCTGCCCTGACACTTTAATGGTTGAATGGCATATACAATGAAATAGGTCTTCTTCTCAGTTACCATACGTCTGCTCCTCAGAGTCCTGCTTTCCAAACTAGTGTGATAGTGACTATATGACACATACACACAAAGCAGTGATTCTGTTCATTCCATATTTGACAAACCTCA
Source organism: Arrhamphus sclerolepis (assembly GCA_037176975.1). Classification (NCBI taxonomy): domain Eukaryota; kingdom Metazoa; phylum Chordata; class Actinopteri; order Beloniformes; family Hemiramphidae; genus Arrhamphus; species Arrhamphus sclerolepis. Next base: position 11,783,167 of record JBAMYA010000018.1, on the reverse strand, counting down.
TGCATTTGGATGTGTTTAACATATGAATCTTTAGGATAAAACTGTAGTGTTTAAACTGGTTTTCAGGGAAGATAGTACTTACTCTGAACCTGTCGTTGATGTACCAACTGCTTGTCTAATATTTTGAATTTTATCTGGCAAAAATTTGGCAAAGTCGCTACAGGCCTTGATGGAATGAAATTCAGCTGCAATTGACACAGGGGGGTTTGTTAGCCTGTCAACTGTAGCAAATAAGGAACGAGCATTATGACTGTTCTTGGTGATCATGTCAGAAACGTAGGACATCCTTGCATTCCTCAGATGTAAATTATAACAGTGAGGTTTCTCTTTATAGATTCCGTAATGAACTTGAAGATTTGTTTTTCTCCATCTGTGCTCGACTTTCCAACACTCTTTTTGCATTTTACACTAGTGTGGAGTTTCTCCATGGAGACTTTTTCCTTACCAAGAAAATCTTCACCTTGGTGGGAGCAGTAGTATCCATAACATTTAACATATTAGCATTGAAGCTATCAACAAAGTCAATGACTGAACCCCCAGACACAGAAGGTGTTGAACAGTAGACCTGGTTAAAGAGTTCTCTGCAATTTTCAGTTACACACCATTTTGTTATCACCTCTTTTGAAACATTTATGTGCACTGAAATTGTTTTCTTAAAGAAAACACTGGAATGATCAGACAGGCCCACATCAGACACAGTAACCTTGGAAATACTGTCTTTTAGATATCAGTAAGTCCAGAATGTGTCCCCTAATGTGTGTTGGCTCTGTTACATGCTGAGTCAGCCTAAAGTTGTCTAGAATGTTATTCAGGTCTTTGGTCCCTTTGTCCTGAGAGTTCTACCGATATATTCACAGTTGTTAAAAGCAGAGCAGATGCTACGCAACGGTAAACATGACCCCGTTCCAAATTGTGACGTGTTGCTACCATCAAAGTCAAAATGAACAAATATTTCCTTTGTAATGGTAAAATTTCTGTTTCAGCATTTGATTTTGTTTTTTTTCTTTATGTTCTACGTGGAATAAAATAGGGGGGAATTGGGGTTCTACACACTGCATTTAAAAATATACAATATATTTACAGTGTATACTATACAATGATCTAGAAGTCATTTGGCCTCATTCATGAACAGTGCGTACTCACAAATTTCGAACTTCCTCAGACCATACGTACGCACAAATGAGGAAGCTGAACTGATTCTGATCCGATGGGTTCGGGCTTAATTTCAATAATTTCCACGGGCTCTAGCTGCGCTTCGGCTTGTGTTGTAAATGAGTGATCCAACTTTTAAGACCCGATTGCTCTAATCAAAGCTTCATTGACTGACTCAATACAATACATGAACAAAAAAAAAAACTCCATCAACGTGCAGATGATCTGTGTCATATCCTTAACACCGACCCCACTGGCCATGAAGCACCCACAGCTCGTTTAATTTGCAAAACAGTACAGCGGGAATTTTTTATTTTTATTTTTTTTCATCTTGGCATCAACTTTTATTTTCACTTATCTGGTCCACTGTGTGCTGCTCTGGGGATTCTACGTTCACAGCCCTGTTATTGTGGTAATGCGTCCAAGCATTTTTATTTGTTTATTTATTCATTTTTTACTTTTATTTTTATTCATACCAAGGAGACACTGAAAAAGAAAAATCTGGCTTCCATCTCGGATACAGCTGTTTCAATTTCTGTGGTTGTAACGTTCTTATTTCGCCTTTTGGTTCCTCTTCTAACAAACTGTGGAATGCATGTCTCTCCTCGATAACCGCTTCATTCATTCATGAATCAAATCCAGGCAGGCAATTTACTTATTTGGAGAAAAGGGGGCGTGGCAGTATGCTAATCACAAACTGTGAGCATGCGCCTGTGTATTTAGAACAAGTCTGATTCACAAACATAAGCACAGTGGTAGGAACAAAACTGGTCGATACGCAGGTTTCATGGTGAATTTGCGGTGATTTTGCCAGGGATTTATTTTTTGCGGGAAATAGGAACATTTCCATGCATATATTGGTGAATGAGGCCCATTGTTGGTTTGCAATATGCTATCATAAAAACAACAACTATGCAATGCTAAAAACAGAAGCTGGTCACATATACTATACCTGGCTATTATAACTGGCTCTTGCTGTAGTGATGCATTATGGGATATAGTGTAATATCTGGTTTCAAAAATGGCCAGTATTTCTATTACTGCGCTGATCATTGCAGTACATGGATTACAAATAAGCTAAAGCGTCTCTCTGGTTTAGTAATTGAAAACATTGCTGAGAAGGTATGTAATAAGCACCTTCATGTTAACGGAAATTAAGACAAATTGTTGCTAACTTAGCCTAGCTGTAATGGGAGTTCACAACGTGCTAGGGGATAGAAAACTATTAACAGATGAACACTATAAATGTTTTTTCATGCTTGTTGTGGAGAGGCAGCTGCTCTCTTCTCTTACTGAAAATGTGTTTGTTGACGGACTTTTTTCCAGATTGTTATAGCCTACTTTGACAACTGATTAGAATACAGAAAGAAAATAGATTTGCTTTAATTTTAATTTGTTTGCAAATTAAATTAAATGGTCAAGAAATACTAGTCACATTTGACTGCTATGTTGATTGATTATGAAATTATCTTTTGATTATCGTTTGAAAGACATATTGATGTGGACAGGGCAATCTGTAACATTGAAGGGATTTTATTTTCTTTAATAGCAAAGGCTTATTATGTTTAGCACCATATTTGTAATGTAAAGCACGGAGAATGCTTCAGTACCATCAGATAAAACCGTCCAGAAAGTAATTTAAACCAGATGTGATATCATTCAACTGATTTGAAGAATGTTCATATTGTGTGCCCAGTACAGCAGTACAGTTATGAAGGGGTACTTGTCTCACACACACACACACACACACACATTTGCCAAATAATTAGATTAAATATGACTCTCAGAGATTTTAAATGTATCAAGTTTTGCAGCTTGGCAGATTTGGAAGGTGCTTCATGCAGCCGCTGCATGAAACATGTCAATTTAGCCATTTTTGTCATCTTGTTACAGACTACAAGCTCAACATGTACAAACAGTGATATAAGACTTATTGGAATGAGGAAATGAAAAATCTCCATAGTTCCAAGTCTTAATGACCATAGTTGCACAATATTCCCTCCCATGGAGAAGAAAACAATGTTTTGTTCAAGGTTATTTTATTAAAGACTAGTACCTGTCAAAATTAGCACCTGCAATTACCAATCACATATGTTTCCAACTTACTTACATACAGAGATTTTGTTAGTCTAACAAGCTTACATTGTTTTTTTGTTTGCTTGTTTTTTTGCAGTTTTATGATAAAGACAATGGTCAATGTCCTGATTGAGCTTCCCTGATTTATTTTTGCAAATACTTCAAGATGCAGGGATTGAAATATGAGTGTTAAACAATAACAATATGCTTTGAGAAACAGCAGCTAAGGTGTTAAAGCTGAAGCTTGTCTCTAGGGTGGGCTGAACTGATGCTGGCTGTGGAGGATCACTGAGGTGAAGGGGTTAGGAGAGGAGTGAGCACAGCTACAAGGGCCTCTGTCCCAGGCCAGCCTGTGAGCTGCAGCCCTGTGCTGATAAGACTGTAATAGTCCTTCTTAGAGGACCCAGGGCTCTGCTCCCCTTATTAGTCATTTATCACACCTGGCAGCCTCACTGAACCATAATTACTCTTCCCTTATCCCCCCGCACTGTCATGTCCATGAGAGCGAGTGGAGCAGAGGGGGAAGGAGAGAAATAGCAGTGAAAAACATTGTTCAGAGAGAAGGACAGAGGAGTTGGAAGGAGAGGAAGGAGAAAGAGAAAGTGCAAGTGAAGAACAGTCGTGTAAACTAGACTCATGGACCGACTGTAACAGACAGCTGCATGCCAACCTCACAGACTTATAACACGATTTCTTACATATGAAAGGGAGCAAGACACACACAAAAAAGTGGTACAAACCTTTTAAAGTGCCTTTTTTAAATACTCCATATGCATGCAATGATGGAAAGGAATGCAATTTCACAGATATACCTCTTGCAAACAGAGCGGCCTCTGTGCTACAAATGAGAACCAGTTGTTCTGACCAAAACTCGCCTGCTAAATGTTCTACAAGACAGGAATTGAAAAGAAGAGAAAATTTTACAGGACCATAAAGGGCAAATAACAAATAACAAACTGCAATAGCTAAATGATACAAGTTTATGTTCAGCTATCTTAGCATTAACTGGAAAAGTGTTGTTTCAGTTTCAAATTAATTTGTTGCTCCATATTTATATACACAAACTGGCAACTTACTGTAAGTAATTATTCACTGACTTAGTATTTATTACTCAGTATTGTCCAATTCATGTCTAAAGCTATAAATGTAGTTGTGGAGTATGATCATTTTAATTAATGTGCTGGATGGGTGTACCATGAAAATCAATAATGACACTGCATATCTCTGCATTAGAAGTGGAAAGCTTTCCTTCATGCCAGAAGTTGTTAAACTTTGTGCAACCTTTCCTCCCCTGTGTGTTATAAATACAATGTTAAGCTTGTCAAAATTGCTTGCCACACTAACATTTCTTTCACAAGTGAGATATAGGGCCATTTTTTTCTGCAAAAGGTTTTACTTTGTTGCCACGTGCCTGGTTGTCACGAAAGCACCCTCCCTGACACTGTAAACAGATCCAGATGTGAGCCACATGCTTCCAATCCCAAGCTGAGGCCTTCCAACTACACACCCCAAATCACCTAACACTTAACAATTGAAATCAGGCCTCACACTTTTTTCTAGTTTCATTAGCAAAAGGGCCTTACCTTTCACAAAAATAATAAACATGTCAATATGTAGTCCTTGTGCTATTAATCTGAGTTGTCGGAGTATATAAAAATGTCTAAACGCATTATGCTCCTAGCATTACTTAAATTATTTTAATTGTTTTTTCAACAGCGTCCTTGAATAGTGCACAAAATGGAAAGATCCAGTCTTTGCACGGCATCACTCTAAGTGCCCCTGTGATTACGGGAAGTTCCAACATGGACAACAAGAATGTGCACCTTGTGGAAAATGTTACACCTCACTCATCAGGGTTTCATTTTTGAAAGTGGGGTTGGGCACAGTACTCATGAGTTACTGTCATACCTGCTGTAGTTAACAGTCACACTTCTTTCAGTTTAGATAGTCAGAGAGGATTAATGGTGGGGGAACCGATTAATCAGCCAAAGTACGTATAGTGTAGAATATATCTGTTTTCACCTTGTTAAATCTGAACTTTTCTTGTAGGCTTATTACACAATGCACCAGATAAAACTCTGGCTTAGCTGGCAACAGCAAATCAAAACTATGGCGAAAGGTGAGCTGGACTGGCTGTAGATTTTCTCTTAATCTCTATTGCTTTCTTCTGTTACTTTTGGGTCAAAGCCAGGGGCAAGAACAGTGGTGGGGTGCTTAGGCCAGTTTTAGACCAGCCGAACAGATTATCCAGACTTCCTGACTTCAACTATCTGGCATTTTTACTGATCTAAACTTTAAACTCTAAAATTTAAACAAAAGGTTTGCTATTTATTTATTCATTTATTTTTGCTGATACAAGAATTATGGGAATAATTACTACAGTAATGGCAGATAAACAAAGCAATGTAGACTTACAACCTGAATCAGCTAGGAGGAGCAGTTTCAAAGCTCTGTGTATGCCCTGTCCAGTCCTCGGTCTAACTAGAGAGTGCTGTGCTAACTGTTGTGTCGTCCTTCACAGATGGGGATCACATCAGGACTCAAACTGCAAAGTCCAGATGTGTGAAAAGAGGGAGAACAGAGGGACTGCAGCAGGGAGGGAGGTCGAGAAAGTGGGAAGAGAAATGGGAGTGCATGAATTTTGCTGTCATTAAAAAAACCCAACAGATGTGCAAGTCCCTTAGGAAAAACATCTGGCTTCTCCCTCTTTGTCTTTCTCTCTCTCTCTCTCTCTCTCTCTCTCTCTCTCTCTCTCTCTCTCTCTCTCTCTCTCTCTCTCTCTCTCTCT
>JBAMYA010000018.1:11757037-11777051 GCA_037176975.1 Arrhamphus sclerolepis | reverse complement strand
TGAGCATCTGTCCTATCTTAGTTCCAGACTGTCCTGACTCATTTAATAGAATCAACGTTGTCTATCTTCCGTAGTCTTGCTCTCTTCTCTCTTCTCCTTTTTCAGGAGGTCTCATGGTGATGCTCTGGTGATGATGCCGTCGTGGTGAGGCTGTCGTCCTACTGCACCTGTCGATTGGATAATACTGTGGGATACTCACCGGTGTGGCCTTCCTGCAGTCCGGACCACCACATATTTATATTTATACAGAAACCTATTAGATATCTATACATATTAATATTTTATAATTATTACATACCTTTACATATTACAATGTATATATTTTTATGTCATATATTCTTGTACAACATATTGTATATATATTTGAATCAATCCCAAGAGAGTTTTTTCTTGCCACTAATGGCGTTGCCATGTGCTCGGAGGCGCTGGGTTTCTAAAGCGCCTAGAGATGACTTGTCGTAAATAGACCCTATATAAATAAATTGAATTGAACTGAATTTCTGTGTGGAGTTTGCAAGTTCTCCATGTGTCTGCATAGGTTTACGCCAGGTACACAATATCCTGCCTAGGCATAATTTACATTACCTAGAGTGTAATTTGATTTATAAGAGTAATTATAGGAATAATTTTGCCCATTGAATAAATCAGTTTAGTTAATGCCACACAAAGCACTGAGAGAAAGCTGCTTGTATGGTAAAAAGCACCTTGAGTGGTCCCTGGACTAAAAAGGCATTATGTAAGTGTATTGTTGTTGTTGTAAGCACAGGATCTTTGATATAATCTTTGTCCAGCTTAACCAACTCTGCATGCATCAAACATCTCCAAGACATCGCTGCTCCTGCTGATTTTTGACCCAAAGTTTTTTAACCTTCATTCTGATCCTATGCCCCTCAATCAAACCCAGATAATCCCACTTCCGTCTCTTCTTGTTTTGGGGCATAATGTCTGTCATTAAGTTTAGCTTTCAATCAGGCAGACTAGATAGACAGAGAAATCATCATCACAGGGCAGGTCAGACTGTTCCTGACTATTTAAGTAATTATAGAGGCATACAATTGTATTTCAGTCTCATTAACTTCATTATGAAGATGAGGTTCGACCCATACAGAGTTCTTCCATTCTTAAACAAGCAGCAAAGAACATGTTTTGGATATAAAAGACTTTGACACACTTCTTTGGTACCCTTATCCATCTGCCTAGAATGAAGCACTTGCAGTGCTCCCACTACAAATCTATCATTTCAGCAACAGCCCATGGGAAATCTGTCTTGTCATTCCTTCCACCCCAACCCTCCTCCATCTCTCTCTTCAGCGTATGTGGGAGGAGTGCTGAAGAACCTTGCATTAATGCCTCGTGCTTTCAATGGGAAGGCCGTCAACTGGGGATATGTGTTCATTTCATTTGTTTTATATCAAACTCAGAAGGACGAATGAGCAGCGTGAGGATTAACAGACACACACACACAGTGAAGAGGTCTGTCTGAGTGTGGAGATCCCAAGAGGCTCTATTCACACATCTGTGGGGGCAACAGAGTAGAGATGAGGCGGTGGTGGATAGTTAAGGACATGCATTTGGGCTTGCACATGGATTTCTACATACTTGTACAGTATACACACACCTGTAGTTGCTCACACATTTCAGCTGTTAATAGAATAGTCTCCCTGAATGTTACAAAGCATAAACATTCACATTTTTCATAAATATTTGTATATTGGTAATGTGTTATACTGCACATGTTTGAATTGCTTTATATATTCATACCTGTATTTATCAGCTACTGTATATTTTTGTGCCTCTCTTCTCTCTGCCCTTCATCTTTTCTGTCCTGTCTCCATCCTCTTTTCTTCTTTTACCTGGCTGGCTTTAAGCAGGAGGGTATATAAATGGAATTGAATAAATAAATGTCTTTATTAGTTGTAATTAGACTTTAAAGGCTAGTGGTGTTGGTGTTCTTATGTATTAAATTAATTTACATTTGACTGAGGAAATCAGCACTAAATAACAAACAAAGACAATGCATAAATGTGAAAATATACAAAAGAAATATTCTTCACCAGTTGTGTTTTGGAGCCTCATAAACCCTCGTTGTGCAAAATAACATGTTACTATTTAGATATTAGAGGGGGTAAAGCAATTTCAACACTGGCTGCAACCTCACAGCATACTTCAACTTATATAAATGTTCACTTTGCACATGTGTGACTCTTGCAAGTGTGGGCGTAAGTCTTTGTGAGGGGTGCATCTTTGATGCTGTTCAGTTCATGTGGGTGCAGGTGGCATGCATCAGCCAGATTTCATTGTGAAGCCCGAGATCATGAGCACAGCTGTGATATGGCGATGCGCTCAGCTCAGACTTCAGCTTGGCCTATTCACGCATCCCTCCCACAGTTGGACCATCTTTTGTGAGGATGAACTCTGATAACTGGCTCATCCTCTGAGCCACTTGTGTGTCATGTGCACATTGAAAAACAACAACACTAACGTGATGCCTCGGGAAATGTCTGGCAGTTTTAGCTGTATATCATTTCATGTATTCTTATCTTCATAAGTGGGTTTTAATTGTTCATTCAAAATCTCTATTGTGTACATGTCTACGCGTGCTGTACTCCATGCATGTTTGAGTGCTGCTGTGTGACTGTGTGGGTGGTTTTTCAGGGCTATGATTAACAGCTAAGAGTTGAGGAGTGCAAGCCCTTTATTATTTTCCTCAAAAGATTTATGTGCAATCTTCCACTGTGGAAGAGCAGGACCTGAAAACAGAAGCCAGTAATCTTAGTCTGCAACCTCTCCATCCACACTCCACACACAACTCCTAATGTCTTATATGAGTGACCCAGGCCAAAAGTGTCTAGAAAGCTCATGCATTTTGTTTCTGTTCATCAGCACCACAGACTGGTATAAAACAGCTGAATACAGCTCCTGAGTCATCACACAGATTTTCAAAAGTGTATTTGACCAATTCAATTGAATTTAATTTAATAGAACATTTCAAACCTAAATGCTTTATAAAATCAAATTAAAAAATATGAAACAGCAACAGATCACAAATAAAAGTAAGTTAAAAACAATGATAAAATACATACAAACATAAAAAATATTGTATAAATGAACAAGTGTTGTAACCAGTTGTAGAAGCTCTGGTCTTTACTTCAGTTACCAAAACTTAGCTTCATTTTAGCTTCATCTTCCATTTTAGCTTCACGCATGCTATCCTGTAATGCTAACTAATATATTACCTTATGGGACTGATTTTTATTATTATTTTACAACTCTCTTCATTTATGTTATATAATTATTTGAGCCAAGGCCGACTTTTCTATATAATTTGCCCTTGCATCAGATGCAGGTTTTCTTGCGTATATGTGAGCTTGAGAGTGAATGTGTCCTTTACTAATCCTCTTCACAAACCCTCCCATACAGTTGTCATAAATGTCAAACCAAACAATGGAGACCAAAACCATTTTTTTGTACCAGACTCCAAGTATGGTTATTCCTCTTGTAAGGTTGGACATCATAACATGGTTGTTAATAGAAAGTGACAGCCGTGGTTTTTATTATTCCCGTTTTATATACCCACTTTTATTAGCCTACCCGATCCAAACAAGGCGACTCTTCCCATTACTCTTCTTTACAACTGTGTCGCCATTAAACCCTGATTCATTCCGCACATTAAACACTTTAGACTTGATAGATTTATCACAAAGTTAGTTTACTGCAGTTCAAATTTAAATGAATGTCTTTGAGCTGAACACTGCAGTGTTATTTCTTAAAAAGTCAGTGATACTGGCTCTACATGCATATTTTAATACAGTATGTATATCAATACGGGAGATATAGGAAAAAATGCATCAGCTTATTTGTATAGATTTGTGTAGATTTGTTACTCAAGAATCTAAACTTTTAAACTTTTAAAACATCCCCTAAAAGTCTAAAAATGACTCACTGCCATATGATAATGAAAATAATGATAATGATTGTAAAATGTTATGACAGAAAGCTGTATCATGTTTCCACATGCAGAACTGGATCAGGTGGGAAAATCAAATTATAGCTGCACATTCGACGAAGTGCACATTTTGGAACTTTTTTTCAGAGATTTAGATTTGCTGTAACACTACAGCTTCTAACTTGTATTTCGTTTTCTGTGGAGGTTGGCTTCTGGCCAAGGTTTTTATTTTTTATCCACACTTCGACTTGCCTGAATCCTCTCACATCCAATTTCTCATCAGCCAACAAAGTTCTCACTGCTGTTCTTCTGAACACTTTTCCAGACATATCCTGCGGGACAATCACAGAGACACACTGACATGGAAATGTAATTATAAGGTCATTAAATTATAATTAAAGTCATAATCCCAGCAGGACCACTATCCACATGTGACATCAATGCCATAACCTCAGAGGTCTACTGACTCTACACGGCATATAAAAGACATTCAAGATTTTTGGTAGAATTATCATAAATTTCCAAGGAAGTTGAATAACTACAATTTTGCACAATCTTTTTTCCAAAAGACTTCAAAAATAATGTCACATTTAGTCACTTCAGGTATAACATTTTTTAAAAAAATGTGGATTTTTCTTTTTTAATCATGTATGGTACATAAAATCATTAAACGACTTAAACAATACTGATTCCTGTCACCGTCCCACGCTCTGCTGACACTTTAGTAAATATGACTTAAAACATCACTGCATCAGGGCAGATGCAAGTTAAATCCCACAATGGCTAAACAATTTAATAATGGTATTAATTTTAAAGAGAAAAAAAGAAAAAGAAAAGTGTCTGCTTTTTCTGCTAAAGTGTTGTTTTTGTATCAGTACGAAGTTCAAAAGCAGGTTCTTATTACCGAGGGCCCACTGTCACTTTACAGGACCTTAAGGTAAGAAAGGTAGGCAGGAGGTGATGCCAGCCGTCTTGATGTGCCCTTCAGTTAGTCGTCTCTTCTCATCCACTCCCATCGTAATATTACCATCGGGGTTGGTTCTGGGTCTATGGGGTGGCCTGAAGATGTCAAACTCAAGGCTCCAAATCTGCAATATAAAGTTAAAAATTCACAATTTTACATTAAGCTTGATTTTCACAGTCAAAAACATGCAATTCTAGAAAATCATCATAAAATGTTTATTACAGTTATTTATGGAGTTGTTTTTTTGTTTTTGTTTTTTTTGGGGGGGTGAAATTGACATAAATTTACTTTTTATGACAACGTTGTGACCTTGCCAAATCCGCAACAAAAAAAGCTATTCGCTATTTTGCAACTATCGATATAGTAGACAGATAGATGAGTTTGACACCACCGATATATTTATGTATGTACATATATATATGTATGTATGTATGTAAATAAACATATATATATATATATATATATATACATATATATATATATATACTTATACAGCTCACAGTGTATAAGCTGCTTTAAAGAGCGAAATGTAAACTATAAAAAAGATACAGTAACATGATACAATGTGCTAGCAGGCTCTTGTATGTGAAGTGGGTCCATTTGGATTGCTGTGAATGATGAGCTTAAACGTTATTTCTTTGAAAAAGATGTGAGAAAACCAACTCAGCCAGGGATGCAATTTTCTCTGAAAGGTGGTCTCACACTGATCTTTCAAGCAGTTTCTCCAAAGCTGGCCCAACATCAGGGCTGGCGGGGGTGTGGAGGAGCCAGGGGTAGTGGCATTAATCTTTATTGAAAGTATAGTACCAAACACTTTGATCAACAAGAATTCTCCTGGATTTTATGGCCCATATACAAGACAGATCACCCAAACGCTTGCTGTTCTACAGAGTGCATGGAGTGAATGAGATATTATTTTTTTCAAATAGCAGTACCTGAAACTGAAGGTGTACTATCAAAATCCTTCTTTGTTCTCTCTTCTTTTTTTCTACCTTTCATCCTTGAGCCCTCCACATGCTTAATCTCAGCAGGGACTGGCTCTGTTTACCAGTTAAATCCCACACTCGTGCTCGCTGGACAAATGCCACAAACTAGTGTCTCATTACTGCTTCAAGTTTTACAACACGAGCGTTAAGAACAGACAATCTCGTCTCCCTCGGCTCAATTATGGACTCTTGGCGGAGTCCATGGTATGGTTAGCTGACGCCCGTCCCCTGAATTATTGTGCAAAGAAATCGTTTCAGCCAAGATGGAAGCACATATTTTTCTATCCGGCTAAGTGGCAACATAAAAGTGGGAAAACATTTGGACATGAGCTGTGCAGAAGATGCGGTTATGTAGCTCAGCTGGGATTGTGTGCAGCATCAAGTCACTGCCGGTTACCTGCTTTATTGACTGTAAAACAACAGAGCACAAAAACTGGTTGCTGGAAAGGATGACAACCCTTAGTGACACCATTTGGTAACAAACAGCATCTACCTCACATCCCCTGCCTCCTGCAGTTAAACTTTTAAACTGCAATGACATTGTATTCATGGCAATAATATGTAAAAACTTTTGCTTTATACAACGTTTTCCACAAGATTTTGGAGTGTTTCTGTGGCATTTTTGGGCTCTTTCATCCTGTAGATCAGTGGTGTAAAACATTCATCTCGGGCCACATCATCACCATGGTTACGGTTAAGGGGACAGTTATTCTTTACTTTCTCAACCAGCTGTGTTGTCAAATTTCCAGCTAGTTCAAGGACTTGGTTGTAAAATTTTGTTGTTGTTTTTTTTTTTTAATAATTACATTTTTTAAAGTATTTTTTCATTACAAAAAAATAATAAATTTCACAACAATCTTTTTTTCATAAAGAATTGAATTTTAGTCACAAATTTCACAAAAATCACAACCTTTATCATAAAAAAAGATATTGGTACTAAAATCAAATTATTTTCTTGTAAATTCACAAATTAAATAAAGAAATGTTGAAATGTTGTAAAACTGCAAATTTAAGACTTTTTTTTTGACAACCAAAACTTTTTGTTGTTGTAAAATATCAACTTTTTGCAACATTTTGATGTACTTATTGAAGCTGTTTGTCCTAAAATTACAAATTCTTGTTCTACAAAAAGTAAATTTTAAAAAAGCCAAGCTGTGACAAAAATTTGCAACTTTTTATTGAAAAATCTTTTGCAAACGTTTGCTAAATCATGACTTTTTGACATAAACCAGCTGCTCACCACCTCAGTTGTTCACCTTTTTGATGTCAGCACTGAATCAAACGAGCAGTCACACTAAAACTTCCTCAGAAATGTTCTCATTGTAAGTATGTGGTTGTCTTGGCACACTCACGCAGGTCAGATAAAATAAAGTGGCGGACTGAGTTTTGTTTGCGTGAAGTTTGACACCCAGACTGTAAAACATTTATGAGGTCAGGCACTGATGTTGGATGAAAAAGCTCAGATTCTTGGTTCCAGTTCATCCCAAAAGTGCTTGATGAGTTTGAGAACTAGACTCCTTGCAGTCCAGTCAAGTTCTTCCATGCTGAATTTGTCAAACTGTGTCTTTTTAGTCCACGCTTTGTGCTCTTGGGCACAGGCATGTTGGAACAGAAAAGGCCCTTCCACATACTGTTGCCACAAGGCTGGAAGCAGAGCAGTTTCCACAACGCTGTGGTATGCTGAAGCATTAAGATCGCACCCCAGTGGAGATAGGAGGACTAGCCAAAGCCCCCCAAAACATCCCCAAATCCTTATCTCTTCTCGACCAAACTTCACAGACGGCACAGTGCAGTCAGGCAGGTGAGGTTCTCTCAGCATCTGCCAAAACCCAGACTGCCAAACAGAGAAGCGTGACTCGTCCCTCCACTGAACATGTTTCCAGCTCTCTACATTCAGTGTTGGTGGTCCATTCCATGAAGCTAACACTGCACAGTTTTCCATTTGTTTGTTTGTGATGTTTTTTGTGGTTCTACTGGACATTATTAACAGTTGCTAGACAGGAAATGAGGGCAAAGAGAAAGAGGTGCATGACATGCAGAGAATGGCCACAGGCCAGGGCTCAAGCCAGGGCCGGCTGCACAAAGACGTGGGACACTCCATCTACTGAGGCTACACCTTTTACACACCAGCAGGGTCAGTCATCGACCTCTCTCTGTGATTTTATTAATAGACAGATAGACTTTGTCATTTGACTTTTTTATGCTTCTGTACCTCTAACCTGAGGTCAGCAGGCTGAACAGGTGATATGCAGGGTAGTGAGGGTCTTGAGTGATCTTTTTTTGATCTGAACAGGCATCTGGAGCTGGCAATGTCATCCAGGGATGGCAGGCAGCAGCCAATTGTCTTTTCTGCTGATATTACCACTCTAGACTTTCTCCTTTTCAGCTGTGCAGCTTGCAAATCACACAGCGATGGAATATACCAGAGCACTCTCAATGGTAGCTTGGTAGAAGGACTTTCTTTTTAGTACTCTCAGAAAGTAGATGCACTGATGGCCTTTCTAACCAGAGCATTAGTGTTTACTGATCACGAGAGCTTTTCAGATATATGAACTCCAAGGAATTTAAAAAGAAGAGGCCCGCTCGACACAGTCTCCATTTATGTGGAGTGGGGCAAGGCCATTTTTTTGCCTCATGAAGTCAATAATTACCTCATTGGTTTAGCATGCCAGTCTGTCAGCCGCTGCACCTCATCCATGTAGGTTCACTCGTACCTCCTGGTGATAAGGACCACCAAGGAGATGTCATCAGTGTATTTAAGTATGTGTTGGTGCGGGAGCAGTATTGAGTGTAGGTGGAATAAAGGAGTGGGCTTCACACTCACAACTGGTGCTGAACAGGATGGTAGACAAGCTGTGGGCCGTCTCATAGAAAGTCTTCGATCAGTTTGCAGGAGGAAAGGTCAAGGCCGGTGCAGACAGCTTGTCCACCAAGATGTCAGGGATGATGGTGTTCAAAGCTGAACTGTAGAAAACAAATAGCATCCTTATGTGGTCTTCTGATTTACTGATGAGTTGCTACTGTTCCTAGATGCTTTTGGTTTTCAGTGATGTCATTGACAATTGACTGTGGAATATGCAAACTGTCTTATTGAAAAGGGGACATCTGGGGTCCAATTCACAAAGCAGGTTATGTGGAAACTCCGAATATATTGAAACGGAACTCAGGGAAACTCTGAGTTTTCCGTTTCACAAAGCGAGGTTACTGAACTCTGAGCCAGAAGGTTCAGTTGAGCTGGTTTCAGAAACTGAGGTAATTCATACTCGCAGTCTGTTACCATGGTAACTGACTCTCTGAACTAAACGTGGTTGGGAGCAGTTTTACCTCAACATACCAGAGTTTCTGTCTCCTCCCCTTCGTGAAGCTGAAACAGGTTCAGTTTAATCCAAAAACTGATCATATAACCATCATGTTGTAGACGTCTGAATGATGAAATGTCGCATTTTGAGTCAGTAAGTACGATGATGAACTGAATATATCATTTAATAGTTTAACATGGTCAAACCAGTCATGACTTCTACACTTCTACTGGTGACACCCTGATGATTTTCTTTAAAGAGCGTTATCCAGAACCCCACCCCACCCCCACCCCACATACACACACACACACACACACACACACACGCACACACAGTCAGACCAAAATAACAAAGGCGCAGTACCTCAAAGTACAACCTTCACAAATTGTTTTCTTTTGTTTTCGTTCACATATAATTATCAATATAAATTAATTTCATTACTCGCAGTTGATCATGCAAAAATATATCTGTGCATGAATTTTGCTTATTTTATCAATAGTCAATCAAAAGCAGTAAATCAGCATGGTTGGTATAATCACACATCACACACACAAACGTACAGATCCACACGAGCGTTCAGCACTCGGCGTGCTGTAAATTACAAGATATATCAAAATCTCTGTTTGACATTTTTAAGAGAATTTCTGCATGACAGAAAACAAGAGCACTTTCCAACTGCAGGCTTAATAGCTGCAAATGAACCACATAATAAGAGCGAGAGCAGTTTCCGCTCAGGTAGAATGCAAGTGTTTATCACAAAGAGGATATCAAAAGGTCACTTTCATAAGCAAAGTCTGGGTGCGACAAAGGTATCTCTCTTCTTTGACTTGCAGCAATGGATTTGCTGGTGAAGCACAAATACATACACAGAAAAATCCACATCTGTGTCAGTTTTTAAAACTAAAAGTATATAACTTTCCACCCAAGATTGAGCAACATCTACCTAACTATGTCTGTAGCTGTATAATGCTGATATTAGATACTTCTGTGATTGCTTCGCCTTTGCTTAATCATACCAAGCTAACGGAAATTATGTAGTAGTGTTTCAGCTGGCATTTTTAAATAGCATCTTGCCATCACAAAATGAGAGTAGTCACAAAAGTGTCTGGGCCCAGCACGTGCACACATGAAATCAGCTCTCTTTTGCTGGCTGAAAGGCCCATCATCGTTGATACCTTCTTCTTTTTTTTTTTTTCCTTTTTACCTTAAAAACTGGACAGCAAGATGCAACAAAGGCCTTGCAGTATAGTAAAACTATATTTCCATGTAATTCTTCAACACACCAGATTAGTGCTTTAAAGCAGTGGAGGCTAGATTAAACCAAAAGCAAAACTGTTTCACAACTTTAATCAAGTAGTTCTGAAATAACCAAGTGATTTTAATATCTAAACCTAAGCAGGAGTTTTGCTAATAATATGTATGTCTGTCTGTACAGTTGAAACCAGAGGTTTATATCACCTGTATAAAAAGACACATACCCTTTTGTTTTTCTCACTATCTGACATTAAATGAGACTAAACGTTTCCTGTTTTAGGTGAGCCAGGATTTCCAAAATCATTTGCTAAATACCAGAATAACGAGGGAGAGATTATTTTTTTTATTTTTTATTTTTTTTATGATTTTCAACAAAGTTACATGAAAGTATGATTTGGGTCAAATGTTTTGGAACCTTGTAAACAAAATAAAGATACTTTATCGCTATATTTAGTGGGATTCAGACCAGATGAGTGACTCTTATAATAAAATAAAATAATGACTAGAAACAAATTTAGCAACTTTTTCTGTTGTTATTGGGTACTTTTTAGGGATTGGTGGGAAAGTTCATATAACGTAACTTGTCTCAACAAGCAGTGGGGGCTGCCGTGAGTCCTTCCCTGTCCACAAGCACTCATAATCGACCCAATATGCAATGGACAGTCCCTCCCAGCTCAGAGAAAGACAAATGCATCCTCCTTTGCAGCAAACCTTACTACAAAGGTGTTCACCACGGCCCATGCTGGGAACTTTTCAGAATATGAATACAATAAGATAATAACAGGTGAAAGAGACAACACACTAGACTAAATTATTAGGTTATTAGCAGTCATTGAGCTTCTAGAATTTGGCTATGTCCCGCCTCCTCTGCTACTGACTGATGTAGTATTGTAGTAGTGTAGTAATGATTTCAGAATTCCAACCACAAAAAGAAAGTAAGTGCAACTGAGCAAGACGGTTCGAAAACGAAGATGGTTTTAGAACTAATAACGAAAAAGAAAACATGAATTGAAGTTTTGGTTACAGATTTTGATTTCTTGGTTACAGTGATAAAACAGAAATGGTGACAATTCTTCTGTGGTTGTGACACAAGTGTGAACAGTCTTCTTGTCCGTATTTAACCCTTAATATTGACAGCAGCACCTTGTCACATTCATTTATTCAGTCAACATCAGTTATAAAAACCTTTGTTTTCACCAAAACACCGAAGATTCTTATTTGTAGCTTTTGATTCTTCTCAAAGACAAAATTATATTTTGGATAGTAAAATTAGATAGAAGAACAGCTGATTATTTGTGAAACCTGTATTGTTTTTGTGAAAATACAATAGAAAGATATTCATGAGAACAACCCAAATACTCAGCTCTGCCGATTTCCACCAGAATAAGATTTATTGCCAAGAAGCATTGTTGCAACTAAAAATAATGTACAAAACACAAATTTCCTTACTTTTAATACTCAGTTTAAGTATTGCCATTATTGGATATTTGTATTACAGTTTCACCAGTACGGTGCATTCAAACGTACGTGTTGCAGCAGTGCACACTGAGGAGTTA
The DNA here is from genome assembly GCA_037176975.1 of Arrhamphus sclerolepis. NCBI lineage: Eukaryota > Metazoa > Chordata > Actinopteri > Beloniformes > Hemiramphidae > Arrhamphus > Arrhamphus sclerolepis. Next base: position 11,765,046 of record JBAMYA010000018.1, on the reverse strand, counting down.
TCTGACTCATTGGTTTGATTGTGTCGTCATGACTAGAAAAACTAAACAAACTGCTTCTGAAATATCAGGAAGAGGATTATTTGTTGTGTTGACCAGCTAACTGCTAGTAACTATGTTCTATGGAAATGTAGCCAGCCAGCTGAATGAAAGGGGACCTGGTTCTCGCTCCTCTGATTGCAGCGGCTAAATTTAAAAGCATCAGCTCGAGACGGCTCGTTCTCCAGCGACACATCACTGCCGTCCACAGCCACACAAATGCGGTCATACCAGATTCACCATCTCTGCCTCTTCCTCTCATGCTTTATTTCTGAGACTTGTGTCTCTGTGTGACCACAAACACCGTTATTACTATTTTTTACTCCATACCCTGTAATGCGAGGTCTGATCATAGATGGGCGCTATAGTCCCGCCTCAACATGTTCGATTTCATTGGCCAGCACGTTCTGCCTAGTCATCAACCTGATTGGCTCACTCACGTTTTGCGAGTTGAAAGCTGAATATGAGAAATGAGGCCAACTGATAATAACAATAATAATAATAATAATAATAATAATGAGAAGGAGAACGAGAAGGAGAAGAATAGCAATAATAATTCACATCTTATGTATTTTATTTTACCTTTCCTTATACACTTATTTCTCTGTTCTCTGTTGGCTCAGTCTCAAAAAGAAAGCATGAGTACATTGCTGATCTGAAGTTGCCAAAGCATCTGCATCCTGGCTCCAATTAGGAGAACAAACTAGAGGGATACAGATCGACCATCAAGAGTTCAAAGGTCAGCTGACAGGAAGGAGAGAAACAAGGTAGCCAGGCAGACATCAAGTACAGTAGACAGAGTAGCAGAGAAAGTCTTCGCTCTGCAGTAAAACTGAAATAATAAGCCAAAGTCTCCCGCTCTGTCTCTCACGCTCTCGCTTTCACTCTGAATTTCCCTGTCACCTCCTCAGTCTGTTTCCTCTTTCCTCCTCTCTTCTTTGGTTTTGTTCTATTTATGACTTCCTCTGAAATCTCAGTGTCTCTTGCACACTTATGTGGGCCATAAATCAGGTACTGAAAAGTACAGCGGACAGAAGGAGAGAGAGAGAGATGGAAAATCAGAGGGAGGCCTTCACTGTTGTCTGAGCAACTGTTTAAAGGCCCATCTGAGAGCTTTAAAACTGAAACCTGCTAGAAATACAGTATCAAGCAACACACACAAAGGGAGCAACAGCAGCATGTCACATTTAAAAACAATCACATCGTGACAAGCCATCAGTGTCAATTCTACTCTGTGACATTACACAAGTGTTATCAATCCTTCTGTTCTGTGATTTAATTGCAATCTATTTCATATAAAAGGAGCATGGTCTACATGTTTCCCTCATCATTAGATGAAATGCTCTGCAGTGGTGCGGCATTGTGCTCGCTGGTGGCTGCTTCCTGCGCAAGGAATTTTGGCCAGAGTACCTCAGCACATGCATGCTTGAGGCTTGTATTGGACTCTGGGGTGATTAATTTTTGAAGTGTGTTGTAAAGGGCTATGAGATCCATAAACAGGAGAGTACACAGCAGGCAATCCCCGGATAGTGACGGTCACAACATAGCTCACAAAGCACTATGGTCACACATAACTGCAGCCAAGCATAATTTTTCAGGCTTACTGTTAAACTTATGGCACCTTCACCATGTTTGTTTTGGAATGGCATTCTACTGAAACTATTTTATTTATTTTTTTGTGTGTTGTTCAAGTCTTTAATATTGACTGTTAAGAGATAAGATATGTTCTTTACTTTTCTTAATGGAAGTTAAGCTTTTTCTCTCATAGGCATTACCTTCTAACAGCCCACCAGCATGTCTCACTATGTCTCCTCTAAAACAACAAAGTGGTCCTTTAAACAATGCCTCACTAATCTCAGGAAGAAAAAGAAACCCTTGAAAGAAAAAAAAAAATGAGAGGGGGAGGGTGGCGGGCACTGTTGATTCATTAATATGCCCCTGAGAGTACGGTGGCGGTGGCAGAAGAATGAGAGGGGGGTTTATCAGCCCTAATCTGTGAGGAAAGCCCCCCTCCCTCCACTTCTCTCGTCTCTCAGTAGAGTATGCGTCCATCAGGGCTCATTACTCTAATGGTAGCGGCAGTGATTAAGGCTTCCTGGCTGCAGACCCCTTTGTTTGTTCGTTTGTATTTCCCCCTCATAAAGACAGACTTCAGGATGCCTGTGGCCCAGCTCCCCTGCACCACCTCCTCTTACAGGGATGCAGTCCTTGCAGAGCACCACTAGACCTCAGAGTTATCAACGGGGGCTGGAACAGGTTATCACATTTAAAGGAGGAAAAAAAAAAAAAAACAACAACTCAGGAATGGCTAAGGTCCTGCACCAGTGCTGATAATATGGTTCAATGAGGATATTTATCTGCAACAATGCACTTCTCGAACTCTTTATCTCATTCAGCCACTTATTATGCGGTTGCATATTATATGTATGCAGTATGTAAAGCATATTTTCAAATCCAGACACACAATTAGCTGTGCAATAGACAACTGTACTTGAACACGAACAAAGCAAAAACCACAGAAAAATTGTATTTAGGATATAACGAAAGCCATTCATAGAGTAAAAATGATTGAAATGATAGAGCTAAAGAGGCTAAAATATGCCCCATATGCCCACATGGCCCATACTCAAGGTAAAAGTAACTTATTTTGGCATTTCCTTATTTTTTTCTTTTTTAAATTTATTTTCAGTATTCTACACGTTGAAGAGAAATAGTCTTTTTTGTTTGTTTGTTTGTTTTTAACAAGACTCTTTGTGGCACAACTCTGGAACTATGAGAACAATGGCTTGTGACCCCTTACTGGCGTTCTACAACTGGAGTAATGTGGATTTCAGTGTTGCACCCATGGAAACTTTACCACATGACTAGAGATCGATCTGGTAAACATTTGGTTGAAGAGAACCTGACTCTGTAAACTAGTCAACGGAAAAGAAAGAAATGGTTTTACTGCTCATATAGCATCATTATCTTTTGAACAGATTCGTAACAACAAAAAGATTTCAGGAGGCAGCGCTGCAACAGGAACCATGTCACCCCCTTCCCCACGCACGACATAAAGGGGAGGTGTAGACAATCATTGTTCTTTGTACAACATTACTAAAGCAATCCTGTCTCTGGACTCAGTGAAGTGCTCAATGATGTGAAGCACTCTGCCTGGCCTTCTTCAGTTTCACTCTATTCAGTCCACTTTCTTGCTGCTTCATTCATAATGGATAGCTCTTTGGGTTGCTGTCACCAAGAGTCTATCAGTGACTGAAAAACCAGCTATGTGTCTCAGATACACAAGTAGTCAGCTAAAGAGATAAAAACCTACTTGTTGCCAACTTTATGGTGACGGCAGACTTGAGTTAAAACGAGATGATCTCATGAGCCTACAAGGATTGTGGAAGACCGGTGACCATGAATTAATGAAACACTGGGTGCAGCTGAAAGGAGAAAATGGAATACACAATTTTCCAAAACTAAAGTTGCACTCTGTGTAACCACAAATGCAATGATTTGCAAATAATTCAAATCATATTTAACTTGAAACTGTACAAAAATGCAATAATGTTTAAAGTAAGATGTTTTGGTGTTTTTGGAGCAATATATTGTAGCAGGTTGAGGACTCTTGTTTACAGTTTCCCAGTTTTCTTTCGACAGAGCATTTGTTGACGACTTTGACAGAATTCTTCTTAGACTATGATATGTGTTGTCGCTCTTGCTGATGCATTCGTTGTTTCTTTTTTCTGACATTGCCATTAAAGTGGAGTCCTTTTGCATAATATTAAGGTTGTGGTTGGGTGGGGGTGGGGGGTGGGGGCACTTTCAATGCAATGCAGTGTAAGTACTTGATTTATCATGACACTAAAAATGAAACAAAACAGTCTCTAAACTGTTGGGCAGCTAAACATATTTGTAGTAGGAGGATGTAGTAGTAGTTGTCTAATGCATACCACATTGTTAAAAGGAAAGGCAATGCGCCACAAGTGGAAATATATTGCTGGCATGAAATTGTAATCTGTTGCAATACTTGATATAGTGTCAAAGTATCAGTAAGGTTCAAGGGAAATGGGAAACTTCTTTGGAAACAGAGTTATAGACCTCTGGCAAAATTACAGACCCAGACATCAGGTGCAATGTTGCTCTACAAGAGATCTAAAATGTAATTGTCTCTTAAAATGCTTATTCTGGCGTGCATCCATAGCACCCCAGGAGGACCATCATCTGCCAGATGCTAAAATTTTAAAATGATGACCATGCAGAGCATGTCATGGGAGATCATCAAAAACAGCACATATATTAAAAAAAAGCAAGTAAACAAGCACAATACATACACAACAACCAAGTGTAAACAAAGAGCGGTATCTGTTTGTCCCCCATCTGAGTTGTAAGCAGCAAACCTGAGGACCTGTGCACATCTGTCCTCCCTGCGCTGTCAGTGAGCTTCACCAGACAGGGCCTGTCCCAAAGGCCTGCACTGGGAGGCCTGCACGCAGTCTCACATCTGGACTACACAGGAGGGAGGAATCCTTCTCATTCCCAGATTTTTTTCTAATCTTGCTGCCTCTCTTTCTAACTCACTCTATCCATCTTTGTCTAGGTTTGTAACTCCCACCCTCCCTCTTCCCTCTCTCATATTCTCTCTATCCCCCTACTGGAGGGTCCACAGGTCGCATTCACCAGGGAAAGGATGATGAACAGCTCTACAACTGAGCCAGCTGACTCTTTAGTAGCAGGACTGTCCCCTTGTTCCTTTCATCCTCTCCTCTTGCTCATTCCCTCCCTTTAATTTTTTCTCTTTGTGTCTCCTTAGTTCACCTCACCCTCGTTCCATCTTGACAGAGCTGCTGAGGGACGTAGCAGAGGGACACGCTACATGTGCAATCTCAGAAGAGAGTTGTAATGAACAGTGACACACCACAATAACTTTCTGGTAATTAATCAGCACTGGGTGTCACAGTTAGTTCACTTTATTAAAGAACATTGCCATCCACTTTGTTCTAAGTAAAACAAAAAAATTTGTCTTTTCTGAAATACATTACAATGCATAAAAGTCAGACCCCCTAGATTGTCGTCAGGATCACAAAATACACATTCTAAAAATGTGATTTTGAGTTTTCTCAGTTGAGATTCCATTCTGTTAGTTTTCATTAATTTTTCATTTTATTATGGGTACTGAAGAGAAGAGTAAGCATTTACTCATTTATTTCTTCTCAAAAATGGAGTCATACAATTCCAAAGGAACTGAAAAGCAGCAACACTCTCATTCTCATACTGGAATGAGGATATCTTCCACTTGAGGAGTCACATCATAACAGTGAGGATCCTTGTGGAGGCCACCTAGCCCAGTACAGATTTTCAGATCTTTGACCCCTTTATAAAGGAGTCCAGTCCTCTGTCCACATCTTGGCTTCACCTAAAGAGCTGAACATCACTGACTTTATTTTCACTCTTGCAACAGACAGAACTTATGCTTAAGCCTCCATAATGCTTTAAAGAGCTGCCATAACTTTCTGTTATTCCTCAGGCTCTTTGTTCTTGTCTCTTGCTTGATAAGGCATGCCAGCCGCCAAGGTCATAGAGACAGGAAGGAGAGAAAGAAGAAGGGAGTATATTTCTCTGGTGTAAATGAATAGTTCTATCTCTAGATGAAGAGGGAGAACCTCATCAAAATGTTGTCTCTTCCCCTCACAAAACGAGTCTGCATTCAAGTCAGATGAATGAGAATTGTCACGCGCAAAATCATAATTACAAGCCCACATATTCCCTCCAGCACCGGGGAATGACTTTATCAGGCACCCATTGGTCTGTTCGCTATGGGAGGATCCTTTAAGCCCTTTTCTTGTCTGCTATCTGCGATTGTTGTATTCCAAGGGGGGTATCAGGGCTGAAAGGACCGAATTTAACAAACCTAATTATCATGCTTTAATTAGTATCAGGGGTAAACCTCGGTGGGACACCTGCAGACTTAATTTATATCCTGACAAGCCGGGAACAAGTGTTAATGTGCCGTATTTATGATAATGCCCCAAAGTGTGCAGGAAGAGCAGGAGGAATCTCACCTCAACTCTTCCAGAACAATGTGAGAGGCAGGTAATTACAGGGAAAAGGTCTGAAGTGCTCAGGGATCAGCCCAGTCCCAATGTTGATATACTGCAATAAAATCACCGTTCAGGCTGTCTGCGGTATAAACACATCTTCATAACTGAGAGTCTTAAGATGATTGTATCTTAAAAGATTAGGAAGTCAAAAAGAAAAAAAAACTTAACTGTGTAGTCTTTATTTAATGCCTGTTAAAGAAAAATGTGACACGAGATGTAAAAGAAAGATAGAAATTAAAGATAAAGAGGGATTAAGGGCTGTCACTTAGCTGGATTACATTATACCCTTATAAGGACCCCACACTGTGAGAAATGCTGGTCTTCACAGAAAAACTTGCTGCCACAAATAAATGGGACAATTGTTGTCCTATAAGTCAAAAATAGATGTGCCGTTTGTCTGTTTTGCTACCACAAGCAAACCTTTGCGAATGAAAAAATAGGTTAGCAGGGCGGAGAAGAGACCTGGAAAATCGCACTGTATACTGGCTGCGTTCATCATTGTAAACCACTACAGACTTCCGCCTGGCCTGAGCACCGTCTGCATAGAGAGGAAGAAGACGTATTTGCACTGATCGATTATAGAGGTCATGCAGCCCTGTGCTGAAATGAGCTGCATGCTTGAATTACTTGTGAAGTAGAAAAGAGCAAATGGAAAAAAAAGAAGAAAAATACAAAAATAACATACAGGTAACTGGAGAAAAAAAAAGAAAAACATTTAAAATGATATTTTAAAGAAATAAACCACAACTTTAAGAAATGATTTAAGCTTTTAACCAACTTAAATGACACTCTTATTCTTGATATCCTGTCAAGTATGCATTCAGCGAGTATTTGGAGTTTTACGGAAGACATAAGCTGACACACATGTCAACAGTTAGATCGGGACGCATGTATTTAAACATTTGTCTAAAATATATAATCTTCTATACAGTTGATTTGAAGAATGCAATCTAAAAATATGACTTTTGACAAATGCCACAAACTTGATGAAGTTACTTTTGTGTGAAATACATACTGTTTGAAAATAAAGTTGGAACAAATAATTTTTACCTTTTATCATGACATGATACAAGTTCATGGGCAGTAGTGGATCAGCAAATAAATATCAGTGCAGTAATACAGTAACTGTTTATCTTTAGCTGTTAATAGTTATTAATGAAAGAGGATGTTACCACTTAATATTTTGTATGTTATTTTTTTCTTTCTTTTCAACTCCATTTTCTGTGTTTGTTTTCACTTTGTCTTAATATCATTTAACCGTGGGATGACCCCTCATCCTGTCAAAGTACCACATTAAAAGTGTGTCGCGCAATGTTTTTGCATACCGTAGGCTGACCTACTTAGGTGCTTGGCTCATTGAACTACTAAACAGTCTTTCTGTGAAAGAAAATAACAAGAAAGTGTGGAAATAGTAACATCACTATAATTATGAGTCATTATGTTCAGTGTGTGATGATGTATAATGGTGAATGTTGAGTTTTTTGACATTTTTCGATGAGATGTTTCATGTAATCCTATAAGGGCTCATTCTCGTAGTTGTTCAAAGGGGGAAACTGACCTTTATGCAATGATATAAGTATGTAACGGAGTCATGATTAGTATGACATCCAAGACAATTCACAGTCCTAACTAAGTCCTCCACCCTGCCCTAACCATCCTAGCTCAGATTTGGTGTCAGGAAAATAGATGCCCTGGAGCTCTTGATGATCAATCATACACTGAAAGCAGAGGTCATCCAAGAGATGATCAAAAGTGTGTGTAGTATGGTTTGGTATGGTGTGTGTGTGTGTGTGTGTGTGTGTGTGTGTGTGTGTGTGTGTGTGTGTGTGTGTGTGTGCGTATATACATATATACACACACAGAGATTGTTTTATGTATGTACTCTACTGG
>JBAMYA010000018.1:11741890-11756787 GCA_037176975.1 Arrhamphus sclerolepis | reverse complement strand
GATTTCCCTTTAGCTCAACTGTGCTGAAGCCTTTCATCCACACTGTGATAGCAGCGGCCATGTGTGTGTGTGTGTGTGTATGAGAGAGAAAGATAATGTTTAGGGGTTAGGAAGGGACGTTTTGGATTTCTACTTTATATAGAAATAATAAAGGAGCACTTTCTAAATAAGTTAACCACTAAAACCTTAACAAGGGTCAAGGCCTGTGGAAAATGAAAAAATTACTTGTGGATAGTTTTTGTTTCCTATATATCATTTATCTGTACGAGCCAGAATGAAATGATTTGAATTACCACACTGAGCACTGCAGTTGTGGTGTTATGAGGAATGAAACGATTATGAATGAATATACATTTTCTTAAAATACCTTTGCTCTTATAGTTATGTTTATATGTGTGTAGCAAATCACACATATTGGCAGCCTTTTATTTTTCTTTTTTGTATTTTGCTCTGTTTTGGGATAATTCTAATCAGATACTATAACTTATCAAATTTCTCAGTTTGTGTGTGTTTTTCTTCTGCTTTGTCTTCTCTTTTCCAAAGTAGACATACTGCTATCACTGAAGCTACATTTTTCTGACCAGCTCCATAAATTCAAAGAAAATCCCTTCATGAAAGATTGGTTATTAGTTCAAATCCAAACCACACCCACTAAACTGTCACCCTTGGCTCACTTTTACTTCCAGGGAGATTCGTTGCAGGGGGTTTGTGAGTTGACAGACTGTTGTTATTCTCACAGACATACGATGTGAGTGTCAGTACTTAAAGTTTACTGGGTTGACTGAAGACAACAACCTTACAGCCTTCTCCGTTTAGCTGCTGGGTGTGAGTTTGTTCAGAGCTGAAGGTGCTGGTACAAGAGATTACACTTCCTGTAACCCTCCGTGTACCATCTTTGTGTAGAAGCACTATTTATGCCAGTATCAGGTATTGACAGGTAGCTGTGAGGCCCAACCTTGGGAGCTCTTTGGGTAGATTGTGAGCAACAGAAAAGCTGGATTGAGTAATCAGACTCTTGGCAGGCAGACAGAAGCCCTCCAGTTGAGCTGAACTGCTTTAAAAGCCCTATCTGCTGTTGCTCCCCTCTGCGCTGGCAGCTTATCACCCAGACAGATTTTCAGGGGCCTTGAACCGTGCAGCGAGACATCCATGTGTGAGAAAGCCCAGGCTCTTGCTCAGACAATGTGACCCCCTGCCTCTGAGAGATGGAAACAGCTCTTCAGCCCACGTCACCGTGAGAAAAACAAAACCTCATGATCGTCTCCTTAGCTTATGTTAGTGACATCCGCACATCTCGAAGAGGAGAGATTGTGTCTCCAAACAGAAATGGGGATGTTAACGGTCTCTGAGTGACGCGGTTAGAGATGATCCCTTAAGGAACAGGGCCATGATCATGATCACTCCTCCACATGACTGGTTCCATGTCAATAGCATACAGGCACACAGTGTGCACTCACACACACAGCATTTCTGTCTCTGTGTGTCCATGAGCTTTCAGCACCTGCCCTCTGAACACACTCTGAGTTAATCTCAACATTAATTATTGACTCTGAGTTTAATTTGAAAGGCAGACGCAATGTAAGCCAGGGGACATTGCTTTAAATAATGTATATGACCCATTCAGAGGTAATCATATTGTCATTGATTAATATACATTCAGTGCTATGGAGCATACCTGATGTGTGTGGGAGTCAGGCTCCCAGTATGATAAAACTTGGCACTGAGAGGTGGTGTCAGGCCGGGAGCATCTCTAGGGCCCCATCCTCCTTGTCTGATGTTTCAATCACAGCTTAGGAGCTGTGATGCATGGAGGCATACACTATCAACTGACTGGATAACATGAGGAGCCCCAGAGGATCATCACAGCCAAAGACAGACAAGGAAAAGGTTGGAGAGGGGGGAAAAAGGAGTGCAATCAGGCAGAAAAAAGGTAGATAAAATCATAGCAAGAAACATAGAAATTGAAGAAGGATCAGAATCACCTTAATTTGAGTTAAAGGGGAGATATTTGATGTGATTCTTTTGTGAATAGAGCAGCTAGAAAAAGAAATGGTCCATTAAGAAAAGAATGATTTGGGGGAACAATATGGTTCTTTGCCCACTCTACATATAAAGATGAGGTGTGTCAAATCTCCCAAGATGACAACCTGATGCTGAGGGATTTAGCTGTTAATGAATACTCACACAAATGCTGTGGAAACCTGAATGCAGAAGCAATGTCACCCTAAGTTTAGTTGAGATAAACACAGGTCGGCCCAGAAAGGAGCGAGGAGCCACGGCTGCTCCCAGTGATGAAAAATTCATACACTGTTGTTACCTAGATGCCATTCAGAGAGCAAAGAGTTCAAAAACATGAACCAATTACAGTGTAAAATTCAACTGCCTGGACACAGCACATGCATTTTCATAGTTGTAAACTTAGACACGCGGAAACCAATACAAAGCCATGCAGCACTCTCACTCACACTCTCACACACACTCACACACGTACAAAGATACACACACAATCTCTCAGATAGATAAACAAATCCTGTCCAAGAATCTCCTCCTTCAGGAGTTTGTGAAAGCTTTGGCAAGCTTGAGTGAATATGTTGTTTTTGTTAATACATAAAGATTAGGTCTCTAGGCTCACTCTCTCTCTCTCTCTTTCTCTCCTTCTCTCTCTCTCCTCCTGTCTTTTCCCCCTCTCCTTTCATCCTCCCCCACCATCTCTCTGAGTCTGGCAAGAGAGGTGGTCTTGTCAGACAGCTTCTCTCCCACGTACCACAGAGCTCTGAGAGGTGTGGAGCAGACCGGCTGAATGCTGGGAGGCTTCTGTCTCTCTTTCTTAAAACCTCTTTGGCTGCTGGAAAATACTGTCTGACAGCAGGCCTGTATGTGTTCTGCTGTATATTTGACAGGAAGGGAAGAACAGCCTGCACCAGATACAAAATAGCACCCTCACAGATGCTTAGCCAATCTAAGCAATCCTCATGGGCTGAGTAAGAAACAATATTCAACAACTTAGGAGACATGGTTGGTTATACATGGCTTATTTGAGCCTGTTTAAAGGACCTTTTTCTGTTTGGCTAACCACAGTGAGACGATAATCAGTAAGTAATGAAGAGACGGTGACCTAACAGAAATGGACGGTTGAGAGAACCCTGTGTTATCTTGATCTTGTGGCATTGCTAAAGTGGAGGCATGTGTTAAAAGCACGTAAAAGTAGAGCACCAGAGATGAGACGTTCTTTCTCTTCATCAGATATACTTGCCTGGAAAAAACACTGACAAAGACAGCCTGGAGATAAGGACAGACTCACTTTAATACAAACAAAAATGCTCTAACTGCTCTGTTGTCAAAGTTGACACCAAATATCCATGCCCTTGGAAGCCAACAGCTACAACAGCATTTGCATTTTGCTGCACAGCTCTAATAGCTTCCGTTCGCTTTTTATTACAACTAGACTGTGAATAATGTTAAAAAAAAATCAAGAAAACAAACAAACCATACACTGTCAAATCTAAAATTCAAAAATCTCAGTCCCTAAACCAATGGCTTATCTTAAAGTGGGTATGTTCACACATTACGCACAGAGAGATATAAGGTGCAAAGAAAATAATGCTACTGGAGTTGGCAAAAACTAGTTTACGACAAGTGCAAAAAAAAAAAGTTTCAAGAAAAAAAAAAGTCTTAATCTATCCAAAATCAAATGTAAACAGATACAGTATCTACCCCAAACATTTAAATGATTTTGTGCCACTGGTGAGGATGCTTCAAGCACTGCTGCCCATGGCAGGGAAGCTAAAATAGATGTAGCTGTTCTGCTGATAATGGAAAGAAGGAAAGAAAGAAAGAAGGAAAGAAAGAAAGAAAGACTTATTGACTCATTCACTGCTCAAAACAAAGATAGCAACTTCACCTGCAAATGAAGTCAGACTGCACAAGGAGCAACAGAGGGGATCCATTCCTTTATGTCTTCACACCATGCTCTTTCCATTAACTTTTATCCCACGGCAGGCCTGTGAGTTACTCCAGTCAGCCTCTAAAGGAAAGCTTTTTATCATCTGAAGGGAAGAAGAGAAAGGCCAAATCACATCAGGGACAACACCAGCTGCACTTAAAAAAGTTCTTCACTGAACAATGGAGCTGCTATGAGCACCACCTCTGTCTCCCAGCTGAGCCACATAGTCGGAGCTTAACCAATCATTGGGGTCAGAGCAGATGCATGGATGGCCAAAGTGCAGCCACCATAATGTAATTGTCATTGCATTGCCTCCCAATGTAAAAGGCATCTCTTTTCAGTATCATGCGGGAATTGGAGTGTGGATGAAAAGGTCTGCAGCTTGTGTAGGCAACTTTAAACTGATTTAAAGGAGTCGAGTATGGTATTAAGACGCACTTTGGAGGAGTGGTATTATTCAGGGATCACAATGGAGCTCGACTGAAGTGATGCCTCAAATAATCAAAGCACAACATCTCATACTGATGCCAACATATTGGTGTCTTTTAACAAAATAAAATATGCTAAAATTTAGAAGAGATCTGATTTGAAAAAAAAGGACATATTATACAAATTTAAAAATGAAAAAAAGCCCAATCACATTTATGTAAAGGAAATTTAAATATTAAGAAAATGTATGCACAGAGTATAACAAAGTAAATCAGAGAAGGAAATAGGAAAAGACAAAGAAAGAAGCAGAGAAATAGTATGACTACACTGATGAAAAAAATCTAATATCATAGTTCAAAGATGCTTGGAAAAAGAGATGTCTCTGCTTTTTATATCTACCCCAGGAAGCCTTGCTACTAACACTGCATTTTTCTAAAAACAGGCAATTGGCAATGCTTGTTATCTTCTTATCTTCTGAGCAGCTTATTTTTTTCTATATAAATAAAATATCCTAATGATTAAGTACATTTTTTAAACATTAATGGAGGCACTTTAAAAATCATATTGTGTTGGAAAATTTTGATCTATTGAATATTTCATGTTGAATTAATTCAACCTATAACTTTTATTGTTTAAACAGCAGAACTCTTAACAAAGCCAAAGTGCTTTGTATCAGTTATAATGATGATGGGAGCGTTTTTTTTTGTTTTGTTTTGTTTTGTTTTTTTCCCCTCATATTTATTCATTCATTATCTGCTGGCCACACAATCTAATTATCCCCCTCTTACTCAATGGTTTGCCTTCCCCACCTTCATTTATGCCGATGGATATTATTATTTAATTTTTTACTCGTCAATCATGTAGTCATATCTTGGATAACGCAACTTTTCCAGTCTGCTTCCATTTTTATCAGAAATAAATGCACTCATATTTATACCACACTCCGCAACAATGGTGCCAGCACACATCTACACTTAGCTCGCAGCCTCCTCCTTCATTAGCCAATGGCACCTTTAGCTTATGGTCAGAGCAGCAGCAGTGTCTATAGTGTAATGAAATTTGCGAAGAAGAGCCACTTGGTATGCCAGTGATGCGGCAGCAGGTCCCCATGCTCAGTGAAAACCACACGTTGGTTTTATAGATTGCATAATGGCCTGCATGAAAATGGTTTCACACTAACATAAATCAAATGTCAAAATACAACCCGAGCAAGACAATCCCCACGGTGCACACATGGACACACAACTACACACACATGCACACACAGGAGATACACATGCTTAGAAGAGTCAGCCATCCAAAGTGCTTACAGTCCTTATGTTGATACTTGTAGTTCCTAATAGCATACATAATAATTTATTAACAAATATTAAATATTCATCAATATTGAATTAATCATTTATAGCAGATCTTTAAATTAAAGGGTGTCCTTGAAGTTTTAGATGTGAGGAGTATCTTTAACAAAGAGTTAATCCCTTGTGGAGGTTTTAAATCTCTCATGTACAATACTCAGACTACTGTTGTTTAATAGCTGTACCACTTTGATATGGTCTTTGTCTAAAACACACACACACACACACAGCAGAGGGTGTATCTCTGCAAAGGAAAAAGCAATCAATTTGTGGCGCCATGATTAATATTATCTTCCAAGAAATGTTAACTACATTGAAACAGCTTGAAAGCTGTGGGGCAGAAAATGTTTGACTGTGGACCTGGAGTCTGAACTTAATATTGCAACAAAATTTTACCTGGTGTGTAAAGGTGGAAATGGACCAACAGCATCCTTGATTTGTGCCAGTGTGCATGATGATGCGTATGAATTCCTCCTGTGAACTCAGGTGTGTTTAGCTGGAGGCGACCTTCCAACGTCTCCTGCTCTGAAGGAAACAAGTATCAGCATCAAAACCAGAGAAAACAATAGACTGGCTTTATCCTTAGAGATGGAGGACCCTAAGTACAGCTGAAGTACTCCATATCAGATATTGCACCTTCACGAGAAAACAAAGTTTGACAAGACCAGCACTCATATAACCTTAATCACTATTAGAGCAGATTTTCATCACACATCTTGTGTGAATTAAGTCATTACACTCTCTACATCTGTGGCCATGAAGGCAGAAGAGGGGAAGGACACAGCTCCTTGCCAGGGTACACCGGCTGGTGAGACTGCATGGGACGCGCTGTGCGCTGTTATGCATCAGCTCAGTGCCAACCACACCTGTGCCCACACAGGCATTCCCACCCTCCAGGGCACACTGAGGTCATTTGGGTACTGGGTACTCTGCCAGCCACACATGTCCTTCTTCTCAACTCTCACACCCCTGGAAGCAGCAACACACAGAATATATAGATGATCTATGGGAGCGGGGTGAAATGGGACGGGGTGATGGGGGAACTGTGTTATCCTACTTCTGCTCTAAAAAAAAAAGAAGATTTTTTTTTTTACTTTTTCTAATTCCACTGTTGCACTTTCCTTCATTCTATCTGTACTATTAAAATTATCAGTTCAGCTAATGTCCTCAGGCTGGAATGCAGTGAGTCAGGTCAGACCATCAGAATGGGATATAAGTAAGGTTCAGCACTGGGTTAGGGGAAAAAGGAAAAAAAAAAAGACAGCTTATAAAAGATTACATTTCCACGATAGGAAATCATCAGGAGCTAATTCTTTGTATGGCCCTCTATTATCAGTCCCTAAGCCTTCTTATTAAGGAGCTTATATCTGCATTTGCAGCTGATGAGTGCGCCTTTCCTATCTTACATCCAAACAGTGCATATGGAGACAGCACTCCGGTGTAAGATTCAGAGACCTGAGTGTAGATCTGATTATTACATTGTTAACAGCATGGGTGGCAGATCTTTAGCTGAGCTCTCTTCTAAGCCCTGTTCTTTTCACTTGTACAAATCTCTCTTCTGAGTGCAGGTCATTATTTGAAGCTATTTCATGTATCTGTAGCAGCAACTAAAATGCTCAAGTATTCTTTTTTTTCCTCTTTCTTCAAATGTCTAGTGTAATAAAAACCCAAGAGATTAATGAAGGCAGGTACAGTTTTACATATCATACAACTACATATTATGTCTGGCTCTAATTAGTTCTTTTATCATGTCAATAGCAAATTTTGAGTCATGTGCTGAAGAATTTCATTATCACCGTGCATGGATATAATGTTCCAGCAGAAGAAAAACCCTCATCCATGTAGCCCAGGCTTCACCATAAATCAGGCTAAATTCCCTAGAAAGAAGAATGCAGGAGAATACTACATCCAGCTCTAAAATAGCATCACCCACGGCTACTTCTGATTGAATGTTTTATCACAGACAGTCCTGAGTGGCGGAAAAAAGAAACTAATTCATTCATCCTGCTGAAGTAAAGGACTATAACAAGCATGTAATTCCTCAGAGATTTTGCCATTTCAGAGCACTTTGATTTGTCATGTTATTCATGTCTTTTTTATCCATTCTTCACTTTACAGTGTGGCGGGTATAATGTGTAGCAATTCAGCTTCTTTTAACCCCTCCTCTCAGTTTCTCCTATTGAGCATCTGCCACTGTATACATAGATCCATAGGCACATGAACTCATCACTCCACTTCGGTAAAAGGATACAATAACTATGTGTCCAGGGCAGCTGAGGAAGGGCATGGATATCCATCAGCAGTGCATGTGATGGATCACAGTGGTGTCTGGGATGAATAGACATGCAACACAACAACAACATACAGTGAGGCCAAAATGGGCAGGAATATACATTACATCCATTTAATCATCTGCCTGTGTTAGGAAGCAGGTGGGCGTTGCTTTTTCTAGTCGTACTCCCTTCAAAAGCTTTGCATTGATTGATTATGTTTAGAGATGGAGGGAACATTGCTGCAAAACACTTGCCAAGACGAGGAGTCTTTTTCCGCCTATACAATAAGAGCATATATGATGACAGAAGCAAAGAAGAGAACAGATTCTTGTGTAGCTACCCACATAACTCGTGCAAACGCTCCCTAGAACAGTGACAGAAAATGCATCACTTCAAGTCCGAGACAGCTCTCACATCTGTTTCCCACTTGTGGAATGTTGAGCACAAACCTTGACACAGTGACAGTTTTCTAATATTTCAAAGTATGCTGTGGGTCAAAGTTCTTCAGTGATTCGAGGTTATCAGAGTTTTTACAGCTGTGAGTTAAAGAAATAAATGAATTACAGTCCTGTAAAAAGGAAGAAGGTCATTAAAAAAACATGAAAAACATGGAAAACCGATAAGGTCTTCACTGGCTTTAAAAATCTCATATTCATCTCTGAACACGTACCTGTCTTGATGCCCTAGGCTTTATTTAACCTCAGGGTTAAAACACTTTCAGCCTTTTATACTCATATGAAACTGGGCCATTAAGGTCATTCTGTATAAATGTATTCATGAAGTGTGATCTGCATGAATGGAAAACAGGACTGTGAGACAGCGCTGCGAGACAGATTTCCGCAGTGATGATGTGATTGATGGCGATTAGAGATCTTGTCTTTAATCACTTTTACAGGTCATGTTGTTTGCGTTTCATTCGCAGGAAAGCTTGCTGCTCGCAGAACTAAAAAGTAAACTTATCTCTGGTCCTTAATTATTGCCTCTTCTCCGGATATTCAGCCTTTAACAGCAGAGAATGTACCTTTACTCAGCAGGGACAAAACCAAAAGCTTGCTCTTTTAAACTTAACTTTGAAGGAAGACGAGAAGAAGAGGAGCAAGCAGGGCGCATTTGGTAACACTTGAAAAGACTCTCTTGACAAAGGCACAGCTGCTTTTATGTTTCTTTTATGAGGAGATGAAGACCTTTTTTCCATTTACATGGGAAGGTTGAACTGTTTTTTTGTTTTTTTTTTTATCCAGATTCAATAACACTTTCTACCCCTTCCTGCTTATAAATATGAACAAGGAACCTTCTTTTTTCCTTTTCTTTTAAAACAGCAACTTAAAATTTTCAACTTAAGAATGTAGGTTAACATGACAAATGTACATGAGAGTTCATATCTTGAATGCGCGTCACAAACTTGTTGTAAACAGGAGAGGTATATTTTTTCTTTGAGTGGCGTGGCTCAGTGATGTCTATTCCACCTGGACCTGAGAGCCCCTCTCACCTCTGTCTCATCTGGAAAACCCCCATCCTGAGCTGAAGGGAAAGAGAAAGCAGCGCCTGATGAAAAACGAGAGTGTCACCGCATTGTTGCAAGGTTAGCACACCCGCTAATGGAGCTGTACTGGGGCAGGGCGCCCCGAGGATCGACCCCGCCAAAGGGGGGCATGTACAAGCCCAAGATAAACTACTGTAGGGGGCATGGCACTGGCCCAAGCCCCTCTACTGCCCGCTAAGCACTCACATACCCACATACACACATAAAGCACCACCACGGGCTATCACATCCTTTCTACATTTATAGCTGACCATCAGATGCAACGGAGAGAACTCCACTGCTCCTAATAAAACACAGTGTTTGACACAGCACTATTCAGTGTTTATAAAAAAGCTGACGGATGTGACACTGTAACTGTACTCTGCCAGAGCTAGGATGGAGTGCAGCCACCTCATTGTTTCAAATGACTTAACTTTGTACTCACCGTTCACTTAAGGTGGCATCTATTGGCTTACAACTTTGTCAGTGGCGACACAGACTTACCGCTCATGTAGATACAAGTATTCTAAACTATCAAGCCCATACCAATCCCTATTTACCAAAAGCATTTTAAAGAAAATTCAGAGAAGAAAATAAACGAACAGATCTTGGCTGTACAAGGGATCTCTCTGCTGTTTAAATTTCAGAGCAATCTGTCAAGTTATACTGATGCTAATATTGTTGATACTGTTCATGTAGATTGCACAGAAACATGTCCACCACAGCAGCATAGATGGTTTTAACAGAACTAACTGATTTTTTGAGTTTTTGTTAGGTGCTCAGAGGGTGGTCCAGACTGCCAAGAGAAAAATGATATGAAGTAAAGAATGAGGCATGTGGTTGACATGCTCCTGCTGTGCGTGGTGGGACAACTCAGTGGTCAAGGGTGGGGAGTTTGACATAGAGGGGACATGAAGAATGACATGTCCTGGAAGATCTCTTGCTCACATGGGATGTGTAGGTGACAAAGTGGGGCCTGTTTAGCAGAATGGCAGCTGTATTAATGACCAGTTTATCGTCGTTTGTCAGGGGAAGGAAAAAGCAAAAGATAGGAACAAGGAGACTGACTTCCTTCCAGAAGGGAAGAGGAATGCTGACATGTTCCTGCTGGCTGCTCACACGTACCTTTGATTGGTCAAGAGGGGATACAGATGGGTCAATAAGCCATGCTTTGATTGGGCAAAAGGAATGTGAAGGTCATTGTGGCATCCAGTCAATACAAAGTCTAGGGAGATAACATTTTCATGGGGCATTTGTGAATATAGCTCTATATTCTATTGCTTGACAAATGTTTCTTACAGTAATCCCTTGCCTTTAAGGGGATATCAGATGTTGATGAATAACAGTTCCTGATGCAGTGCCCTCTGACGGATCATTGGGAATGAGCTGAAATTCCTCCAGATACTTTGAATCATTTGGCATGTGATGGACTTTAGGATGAGAAATACAAATATTCCTTCAATTTCTTTTTGAGAAAAAAAAAAAATAAATAATAATGATCATTTAAAAAAAAGAATTTGTAATATGTTTAACATATATTCTGGGTCTGCAAAGAAACAAAAGTAAAAATTACTGCTTTTTAAAATAAAATAATAATACTACTAATAATAATTAGGCCAGAAAATTCTATTTGTAGAGCATAATTCATATACAAGGCAATTCAAAGTGCTTTACATCTACATAAAATCACAAGAGGTTGGTTTATAGGGTCTGGTAGGTTTATTATTATAATTATTAGTAGTAGTAGCATTATCACCATTCATCTTATCAATGTGTTATTAATGATCATTTTCTATATCATCATACTTTTTTCAGTTTTACGTAAGTACTTAGATCAGTAACTTGAGTACTTCTGGTGACCTCAGAGCCTCAGGTCGTCTTGTGAATGATCCTACAAGTTTGGCACCACTTTCTCACATTATTCTTGGCAGAATATTTCAAGCTCTGTCTGGTTAAACAGCAGCCATAAGTTCACAGCATATCCCCACTGGCAGAAACGCCCACAGTGCATTAACGGGTTGGTTCAGATCAACACTGAAAACTTAAATAGACAAGTCAAATCAAGTTTGTCAGTCAAGTTGTAGAAGCCTCGCAAAACCCACCATCAGAAGTTTGATACATCACAGAGAGCACACTCAGGTTTTGAGAGTTCCCTCTTGAACTTACATCACCGCTGCTAATGAAAGCAATGCTGTTTTTGAACTGTATCATATATCTCAAACAGAATATGGGTCAAGTCTGCTTGTGCCTGACTGTGTGAGATGGGACGTGACATGGGCTAGTTATTTGCAGGACTGAGCCTGCATAGAACACAGCAGAGGAGGGCCTGTTCAACAAGCTTCACCAAACCCTCTGTCGCTGATCTAACAAAGCCCCTCTTATTCAGGGCAGCAGACAGAGGCCCACAGGGAGAAAACCTCAAAGACTTTAACAACACCTCAAACCCCAGCCTCCATGACGGCTTTTTTCTTTCATTACTGAACTCAAACGGGGGCTCTGTGGGTGCCAGTGTGGGCATGCCCATATTAAAGAGAAAATAAGCCTCTGCCCACACATTATCGCTCACATGGCACCGACACCCACAGGCATTATTGCATGGAATTTTCCAGTACTAGCATCTCATCATCGAGTGCAATATGTTTCCATGTGTGGTGGCAATTATGGTTCCCAAACACAGAAGTGCTAACAGAAGCACTGACTCCTGTGTGCAGAGGCCACTGTATTCCTCCACAACAGTAAAAATAACAAAGGGTAGACCTTATAAAACGAGCTACAAAATCAAACATGCTACTACTGATGGCATGAATTAGATAGATCCTACTGAAGTTTACATACAGACAGTATATATATATATATATATATATGTATAATCCAATAAAGCTGTAAGCAAAACCTCACTATAAAGATTCTCACAACTCTACAGCTGCAAGAAGAAATCTTGCATTTTATCTTGGGATACTTTATTTCTGCCCTTTATACAAATTATCTGCCTTAATAGAAATAATAAAATAATAATAATAATAATAATAATAATAATAATAATAATAATAATAATAATAATAATAATAATAATAAACCAAAGAAACCAAAAAATATATGAAAAAAAAAGACAGAAACGCTTAACACTAATATTTTCTTTTATGTTTTCTCTTTTGTCTATATTTCCAGATGTAAATTTTGTGTTTATAAGAGACACACACACACACACACACACACACACAGAGCGCGAGAGAGAGAGAGAGAGGGAGAGAAAGAGAGAGAGAGACCGATACACAGCTATTGCACATGCAAAAAGGTGTTTTAACAGCTTCTTCATAGTTTAAAACCGCCCACAGAACCGCAACAGGACACATTCAACATCCTCTTTCTTCAAAGAGTCGAATCGTTATTCCGATAATCTTTCCACCCACCTCATACCTCATGAACAATGAGCCTTACCAATACTGAAAATGGACAGCTATCTATCATCAGCAAAAAAGAGGAAGCTGACGGCACTAAACTCCTACCACTTGAAGCAAGTGCATAAGTTCTGAGGTTCTGAACTACACTCATCAAACTCTGACACCTTTCATGCACTGATGACATTGAATCGATGAATCACAGTGAATAAGGAGGTTTTCATAGACCAGTATAAAATAAAAGCTTTGCTTCGGCCTGCGAAGAGCTTCATCAATAAGTGTACAAGGGGCTGTGAGTGGTGAAGTACAATGGTCAGCAGCAGGAAAAAAGGCTACCTTGTGTCGTGGTTTTGAGGGACAGAGAAAAGTGCTTTGGGGACAGTGGGGTTAATAGTCCAGGGAAGACAGGCCTGGCACCAACATGTTATAATAATACACTTGGCAGCAAGAATGGTGTCAACCCCTTAATTCCCCTGGGGAGAGAAGGACACAGCCTAATCTGTATTCAGTCCTGACATTGTCCACATCTGATATGGAACATTAGCCCCTAACTCTCTCTATAGACTAGTGTCCTTCGGTTTATATTACTTTATGTTAATAGAGAGAGAAAACTCCATGTGCTGTCGTTTGTCATTGTTAGCAAGGGTGCTCCCTGAGCCTGTTTGAAATGCATTTGTTTAGAGAAGTAAAAGGGGGAAGGTAAACCTGTCTGCGGGGAGAACGTCATTTCTTCGTCTCTATTGATCTTTGATCCAACCAAAGGCCTCCCATAAGCCTCCACTCTTCTTTGACCCGTCATCTTTTTTTTCTGTTGCTTCACTGTCTGATTTTAGTGGTAGATCAGGTGAAGGAGGAAGCATTAGACTGCTGGGACAAATGTGTTTCTCCCTCTCAGTGTGACTTTAAAGGCTACCACCCCATCAAATACTCTGTGAACTTTTTTTTTCTTTAACTTTTTGCTCCATTACCACTAAATACAATCAAGTATCAATCAGTTGCCCTAAAAATATACAGCACAGTCTCAAATACAAAACACAATGCAAAATGTGAGGGTTTTTCAGTGAAGTTCTAGATAAATAAATTAAAATAAAGACTCAAAGCTGTAACGTTATTCCAGTTTCTAGGCTCCAAAACCACTGCACACCAACTTCTGCTTCATAAAATCGTAACAGGCATACAAACTGCTTAAATGTTAGAAAAGTTTTGTGGCTATAGCATTAGTTTGGTCAATATATTTTTTTTTTCTTTTTGTTCCAGGTACAAAATCGTTACCCTGTGGACAAATATTCTAATCAAATTTTTTGTTTTTCTTTTGTTTTGTTTGTTTTTTTGTCATAACACTGTGCTGAAACATGTTATATGAAAAAAAAAGGATCTATCACTCCACATGGATCTTATATTGCTTCTAATCAAAGGAGCATTGAAAGAAAATGATTTTACTATGGAAATGTAAAACACATCAACATGAATAAATATGTTTGAAGCAGTTGCTCTATAACAGATGAGCCATACTTACACTGCTGCTTAACAAAGCTCATATCATCTTATTTGAATAAAATAAAATGAGGGAATGTCTTCTGAGGCTGGCGGAGGGAATATTGTTTAAGTCTGGCAATATTCTCTGACTTCTGTTGGAATTAATTCAGCTAATTGTCTTCAGCCCAATTAGAGCCTATTCCCTTCTGCGGTCTGGTGAAACAGTGCAGAGCTAATTGGATTAAATCTTTATCATTTTCTGGAGAATACTGAGAGAAAGGGAAATATGCTGCAACACCATTGCCTTTTTTAATTAAACCTAACGTAATGACTCTTCCTTTATTAACATACAACTTATTAATTCTTTGATGCTTTAAATATGAAGTTGGAGACTTTTACACAACTAATACGTGTATTGCCTGGGATGTTTGGGGGGGGGGGGGGAGGGGAGACGAAGAGATGGAAGAAAGGAGAGGAGGAAGGAAAAGCCCGGAAAAAGAAAAA
>JBAMYA010000018.1:11723564-11741498 GCA_037176975.1 Arrhamphus sclerolepis | reverse complement strand
TGGCGACCTGTCCAGGGTGTACCCCTGCCTTTCGCCCGAAGTGAGCTGGGATAGGCTCTAGCAGACCCCCGTGACCCAGGACAGGAATTAGCGGGTATAGATAATGGATGGATGGATGAAGTCATAACCATCCTTCGTCCCTGAGCCCAATGCCAACTATAATTAAAGGAATTACAGCAGAGTATATCAGAGTCTCCTAAACTGATTTTTTCTGCCTTACAAACAGACAACGGGGAGGGGTGTGTGCACAAAGCAAGCAGACAATGCAGATACTTAAAAAGTACACAGTAATACTGGTGAAGAGATACAGTATATTGCCAGAAATTATTAAAGTAAAGAATCAACTTGCTTTCCAAAGTAAAGCCACTACACTCAAAAGAGCTCCTGGGATCATGACACTGTTCACCCATCTTTCAAGTCTCATCAAATCCACTGTGGAGGACTTTTACTGTTCCCCACTAACGAGAACGGTCACTGCCAGTCACTTGCCACCAGCTCAAGCTGTAAAAGGGACTGTAAAAGGCCCATTCACATCCTTGATAATTGTATGTTTCTTCAAAGTCTCCAGGGTATTATAGGAAAATCTCTCCTCAAGGAAACATCACTTAAAAGAAGAATCTCAGTGACTGGTAATGGCTGTTAAACGTAGGAAGCAGGGCCAAAGGGGGACACAGATTTTTTTTTTTTTTTTTTATAGCGACTGACTCAGAGCAATGTTAGCCAGTGAAAGAATAATATTTGGAACCCAAAGGTGAGACAGTTAGATATTTTGTGGTGAGAGCCTTTGTGTCAAGTAGGAGATACAATGATCTTATCCAAGATGAGAGAAATAAAAAAAGGTAAAGAAAAGAAAGAAAGAAACATAATCAGAGACATAAGCCAAATGTACCATACATTATTTGCCGTGTGACCCCCAAAAAACACATAATACGACATCATCAGAAAAAAAAAAGAAGTTTTCTCTATCATAAATATTTCACACTTCTCCATGAGACTGGACTGATTGGTGACATTGTGACATAATCTGGAAGCAGTGACCCTTACAATAAGGTTCAGAAATAGAAAATGGGTGACTGTTCTATCAAACAATTATATGAAGTCTGTACTGTCAATATGTTCAGCCTCTGCATCAATTTAACCTCAGTACACAACAACCACATGTGCTTCAGTCTCCTGATCACTCAGCTTCTTAGCTTCAGAGCCGCTGTATTGATTCAAAGAAACGCAGCTTTCTCACCCTCTCTTTTAAAGAAGTCATGTGTACAGCCCTGCTACACTCAGGGATGGTTTCCTCACAGTTTCAGTGGGAGATACAGGAGAGAGCATCTGGAAAAACAAACAGGAAACCCAGTGAGAGGAAGGTTGTGATGATATACAGTCAGCAGGGAGTACCGCAGCTCGTTGCCATGAGAGTGAATTGGACTGGAGGGCAACAGGGAGCATGGGGGGAACAGTCAGCTTTATACTGCATGCCTCATGAAAATATAATGAACAGGAGCCAACGACCCAACAGCCAACATAGACATCCACGCGTGCATACACATAGCAGTGTATGCACAGGCACGATAAACCTCACAGACAACATTCGGATGAATACACACGTATATAAACACTGCAGACTCGACTGAGGATGGAGCTTCTTCAGCTGCTTCTAATAGCATGCTGAATTTTTACTATTTTTACAAAGATATTAAGGACTTTTCCCTTTTTCCTCGAGCATAGTTCGTATTTACAAAAGTTAATATCTGGTAATACTGCTTTTGACAGACATATTATTAATATTAATATTTAGTTAATAAAAATGATAGTAAGTTATATTTGCTTAGTGTTTAAAAAAAAAAAAAAAAAAACTGGTCTGCCTGAATCCAAGATTAAAATTTGTTTTTGAAGCTTGAAATTAAAATAAATAAAAAACAAAAACTCTCAACACAAGGATGGCATTTCACTCAAGGTCTTCATCATACTTTGTTACCTTGACTGAGATTTTCATTTCAAAAGGTCCGTGAAAAGAGGTAGGAAAGCCCTTGAGACACATGCAAAGGGAAAAGCAGTGTTTTTCTGTTGTATTCTTTTTTTTATTTTATTTTTTTTAAAGGCCAAAAAGAAGTCATGTCTCTTTACATAGTTTTAGTGATACATAAATACCAACGTTTCTAAATGCTGTTATTTCATACTGTTATTTTAGATGCTTTGCCAGCTAAAAGTCCCAAGTTGGCAATCTGAACATGATCCAGAGTATCTGTTTAGCAGCTGGGGAAAAGCTCAGGAAAATGGACGTCTGAGTCCATACGGGCAAATGACATTGCACAGTGCATAGAGCAGAAGGAAAGCGATCAATGCAGATCATAAACAGAATACAATACAGTAATCCATTGCCATTACCAGCAAATGGGCATTGTATGGGAGGCCTGTTCAGACTGAGACATGAAGTGCTTCAGTTTTCCAAGCCAACATATCTTCTCACTAGTGTGGTGCAAACACTGTACTGCACTCAACATCACAAATGCATGTAGGTTTTGTTCTTTTTTAATTTATTTTTTAAACAGAATTAAGAACAAAAAACAAGATCTAGACAAATCACAGGGACATGCAACACTGTACTCCACAGAAAACTCATCATGGCGCCCAGACATGCAATCCTTAGCAAGCGTCTGTGAAACTCTACTCCTTCTCTGTCACACACCAAACATCTGGATCTGTTAAAAAAATTAACTGCCTGGCTATCCCGCCATCATTTAACCTGCAAGCAATTGAGCCATGTGTTGAAAAGTTTTCTTGGATCCTCGTAAGCCTGCCGGGAAATGTGCCTCCTTGTAATAAATCAACTAAATCCCTACATCAAGCAGCAAGTTTAAAGTTTTCTTCACAATAGTTTACTTCAATGAATAGATAACTGCAATAACATTTACGTTCTGAAATAGTAGCTTATGGTGTGAAGATGGATGCTTGCTCTGTGATTTATTAATACATAATTAAATAGTTCCTTTCAAATCTATATGAACAAAACAGCTTCAACTTTGTGATGTTGGCAGGTTTTCTCACATTAAGCACTTCCTTAAGTTTTTTTCCACATTTCCATTGGATAAAAGTCAGGACTTTGATTTAGACTTCCTAAAATGTTAATATTATTCTATTCTAAGAATTTATTGAAATGTTATTTAAAATGATGATCCTGAATGCCCCATTTCTATAGAGAATCAGTTTTCAGACCGATGTTTTGAAATTTTCTCTCTTATTTACTGTTTTCAGAATTTATAATTCTATCAACAATGGAAAGTCAGAATGGTCTATTCAAAGCCAAACATGCAAAAATCCTGATACTATTGCATTGATGTCATTGTCATATATGAAATACTCTGGTTGGGTTCGCTGTGGGCAGGATATGGCGTCATTCAGCCACCAAATGTCCACTTTGTGCACGAGTGGTCGAGGTGCCCGCTATCTGTATACTTTTTTCTGTTAGCAGGAACAGCCCCATACAAGGGATTAGCATTGCAGACCGAGTTGTTTCCATAAGTCAGTTGGCTGATGATACAGCTTTGGTTTTGAAAGATGTGTCGCAGGTCCCTTTAGCGGTTAATGCTATTGAGATTTTCACTAAGGCTTCTGGCCTATCCCTTAATATTAGAGTGAGTTGTGGCCAGAGAATGTATGTATGCACTCCTTTATTTCTGGCATCCCTGTTAAAGACTCCATAAAATACCTGGGTATCAATATTTCTAAGAACAGCAAAAACAGAAGCATTGCTAATTTCACCGCTATCATTGACAAGTTAAAAAAAAAAAAAAAAAAAAGTTGGGTTAAAAGGATCTGTCCCTGAGAGGTAGAGTTCTGCTCACTAAAGCAGGAGGACTGTCTCGACTAGCCTATGCTGCCCAGTCTTTACATGTAGATAAATCAATCTGCAAGACAGAATACTGTTTGACTTCTTATTGAAAAATAAAATGCACGATTTGCGTAAGTCTGTTGTTCTGAATAATAAGAGGTCTGGTGGCCTCAAATTAATTGATTTTGACTCCCTTAATTTCACTTTTAAAATAAAATAGATTGGAAATTATCTTAAAAATCCAAACTGTATCTGGTACTTCATATCACAGTATGTCTTTTCGCATTTAGATGGACTAGAATTTGCCTAACTTCCACCGCCTGGTGCTTTCATCCTGATTTCATACTTACAAACATAACTTCTCTCCTCAAAAATGTTACATCTGAAAACAACAGTAATATTCTTTACAAAAACAAACCATTATTTCTTCAGACGTGGTTTAACAATGGCATTATTCTAGTACATCAGCTATTTAACAGTAAAGGACTTTTGTACTATGGACTTTTGTTTTGTGTGTAGAATTTCTTACTCAGTCGAAGGTCCCTGTTACATCAAGAGAAGATAGCATTGTATTTGATGCCATCCCATCTGGCTCGCTCATGTTGTTTAAAGAAGCTGACCTCCCTTCTGTCCAGTCTGTGAGTTCTCCTGACCCTAGAATCCACTCAACTTTAAAAGGCACCAATTCCATAATTCTATCTTTATTTCCTCCCCTTCGTCTGTATCCTATTGGAATGACTTCATACAGAATCTTAACTGGGTAAAAGTTTGATCTCTCCACAAAAGTTTTTTTTTTTTTTTTTTTCCCTCACTAATAAAATTAAAGAAGTTTCTTTTAAAGTAATTAATTGATTTTATCTGACCAATCACTTCCTTCAGAAGTATAAAGCTGAAATAGAAATTTCCAGTTCTTTTTCAAAGCTTCATCCTGAGATCTGCATCCATCTTTTTTTTGGAAATGTTCCTATTCACAGTACTTTTGGAAAGACATTGCTGTTCTGATCTCTACCCATATCAAACCTGATTTTCCACTATATTTTGAAAACATGTTGTTTGAACTCAACATGAAAGACTCATCTGATGTATTTCTTATTAACTTGATTTTGTTTCATGTTCAAGTTTCATGTTCATAAAAGTAGAACAATGAATAGGAAACCACTTTTTGACCTCTTTTTAAAGGATCTAAAACTGCACATTGTCTAACAACAAAAAGGCTAAAAACATTAAATATTTGTAATGCATATAATTTAATTTTGTAAGTCGCATTTGTGTATCTCACCTTTAAAAAAATAAATAAATAATAGTAATTTCTCTGCTGTTGTTCTCTTCCCCACTGTTCATAAAAAGCACATTATTTTTAAAAAGAAAAAAACGAAATAGAGTTAACAACGTTTAAAAAAACTTAAGAAAAAAGCATATGAGTGGTCTTTTCTCATTCAGCGCCATCACTGTGCATTACATTAACTCAAACAGAAATGATACATTTACCTTTAGCACCTCCAGTATTTCCTATCTTACGGAAGCCCTAAAGGGCCGTACATGCATACATTTTATTTCCCCAATTTTCCCATGATAACGAGATAACTCCACCGTTTTCTCGTGATAACGGAGGAAAAAATAACTTATTACGAGAAAACGGTGGAGTTATCTCGTTATCACGGGAAAATTGGGGAAATAAAATGTATGCATGTACGGCCCTTTAGGGCTTCCATACAATCTCATTTTAGTGTTTATGCTTTTTTCTTTTTTGGTGTTTGACAAGGAGCGAAAGGCGCACTACAGCTACCATGTGGATTGGAATGGTAGTTTACACACAACAGGGCTGTGTTCCAATATTCATACTTTAATGAGGATACTTAAACGAAGTACACTCTCCTCACTTTCTAAGTGCTCAGGCTGTGGTCCAATATCCCTACTTCCCATACTTACCATGCTCAGTTTAAGTACGTAGGGTATACCGATTACAACTGCAACGAAAATAAGTGTACTGAAAGGACCCGGATGGTGCACTCAAAATGGCCAAAATGCTGAGTGCAGAACTACGTATACTTTTTGTACTTCATGTCCACCATCTTAGCTACGTAACGGAAGAGGCGGAGCCAGGCAGACCCAAGTCAGCTCAAAAAAAATTGAAGAAAGAGGGCTGCCATAACGGTAACAACAGCAACTGGATTGGCTACGGATCCAGAAACTTAAAGATGTAAATATTTGTGGCTTGTCCTTTCAGTACATTTATTTTCGTCGCAGTTGCAATCGCTGCCTGCTATAAAGCCGTCATTCAGAACCAGTCAGGGCCGCACTCTGGGTCAGAAAATAGATCCACGAGCAATATGCAGTCTTGAAAACTACTTTGTCTGTTTAAAGATTCCTTTTAACTCTTTCCGAATTATTTCTGAACCGTCCATGCTGTTTTACTTTTTGCTGGACGTAGCATGTAACCGTTTAATGTAGATATTAAAACGGTGTACAACACGTTAAATGTCTTTACGTTTGTTGCAAAAAGTCCCATTTAAAATCAGTATGAGAGTAAACAGTTGTGCTTCAGGTTATTTATGACACAGAACAGCTCGGAAAAAAAAGTTCCGCGTGAGTGCGTGTCTACTTCCGAAACACAGTGGTTGCTATGGGGATTGGTGCGTTTGATTTAATGCACCGGAACATTTCCCACACTGAGTTTTTTGTGACCTCATGATCTGTTTTTAGAGACTTGTATTCTGGATTCAAGCTCCTTCATACTTTAAGAGCATGATGGCAAGTCATATGTTGTTTTTTTGTTTGTTTTTTGTTATGGAGCAGCTGGTTCTAATCCATGTTTTATTGGAGTTATACACTGATATGTTTATACTTTGGTGCAGTTATTTAAAGCATGGGAGTTTAAATTCACCATGACTGAAAAGTGGTGTTCTTTCTGTACATTTGCATGTGTGAGATAACAAACGTAGTCGCATCACAGTTTAGTAAGAACAAACTTTTCAGTCATTTGAGTCCATTTTGCCACAATACATGTTGACATGCTTAGTCCAGCTAACTTACTGGTCTCATCTTGCTTCACGAATAAGTACTGCTGAGTTATCATCTAAGTCTAATTGAAAGTTTATGCCATGATGCCTAATAATGGAAGCAAATATTGAGTGAAAAAAATATCAGACTGAGCGCACATACCTGTGGAGCACCATGTCCAACTCAGGTGTATGAGGAACACTTTTTATTCACATGAACAAACTGGAATCTATCAAATAAATATGACTCAACTAATGCAGTTCCTTTAATCTTAATAACATGTACGTGCCTCTGTAATACTGTTATCAGCTGTATCAAATAGAAACTCAGCTCTAACACTAAGTATACACATGTGTAGACAAAATAGGTAAAGACACTAGTCCACTGTTGGAAACATGAGAGGCCATCAGAGCTCCTTTTCTACTATGATGTAATCTAACTCTTGGCTGAAACTCTTCAACCAAATCATTTCTGTGTAAAAATCAATATAGTTTATTTGCAACTGCTTTTTTTTTCCAGGCACTCGTGTTTTTTTTTCTTTTTCTTTTTTTTAAAAAAAAGAGAGGTTTAATTACTGCAACCTTAAAAGCCTGAGGCACATAGCTTGTCAATAAAGCTGGACTGATTACATCCAATAAGGAAATATTAATCAAGAGAAAAACCTCCTTAAACAGTCTTGTTGGGATTTGGCCGAGGAGTCATGCTGATGGTTTAGATAGATAACTGCCAGCTCAGAGAGTTTAACAGGTCAGAAACAGTCCACATACAAATAAAAATGTTACAAAAATGCCGGAGACCAGGCGGCAGCAGGCTTCCAACAGAAGATTTATTATTTAAAGGTGATTAATCTCCACATTAAACAGCAGAACGACAAAAACAAGATGAAGCGACAACACAACCAGAAGACACAGTTGGTAAACAGTACAGACCAACATGAAAGAAAGTAGAGACAAGGTCAGGGCCATTTCTTAATTCCAAGTACGCACAGTCTGGACTTATGTACTTGGTATGTTGTATTTGACAAGTATGTCTCGATGTTAGTCACCGTGGCTTCAGTGCTCAAAAAAGACAAGCAAAAAAAAATTAAACTGGGGTTGTTCTTATTTCCATCAATTAATGATGAATAATAAGCAATTCTGGCTTTGTGAAAATGTATTTCATACATGCCTGTGTGTCCTCACTGGTATGAAGTGGGGGTCTTGTGATGCTCCTGGTGGTTTTCACAGCCTTGCTGTCAGCAACTGATCAGCTCTCATACCAGCCTGGTTCAGCTGGTCAGGATGCTCTCAATCACACACCAGAAGATGTTCGCCAGGATGGCTGAAGACAGGCGGTTCTCCTTAGAATATGGGTGGTGGTCAGGGACTCTAGCATGTCACATTCAACATAAGCCGTATGCAACAGCCAAAGGTAGTCGAGCTAGCTGGCATTCTGCACTTTGGAATACTTAAATAAACACGTAGGACATCTTCACTGAAAAGCAAATGTTCTAAAGATGAGAGCCAGAAACACCTTAACACTAGCATGTGATGCCCCCTTGTCGCATAAGGATGTGTACTCCATGAAATAAATTCACAATGTGCATCTGAATAAATCTCACAACAATAAACATAACATGATGATGAAAAATGATGTGACACCTCTACTGGGGTCACATTTCCTTAAACTTAATTACTGCTCTGATGAACACCTACAATAATGAAATTAAAGTAGGTTGAAACGCTGGAATTGTTACGCGATATATTTAAATGATACGTTTATGGCTGGCAACTGGTAAGTGCCTCTGCATATTGACAAGACTTCAGGAATTCAACAAACTTAACATTCAAATCTGCTAGTTTACAGAAAAAGGCCTCTCCTTATGATTCTTGGTTTTTTTTCAATCTGAAATATTGCAGTTTCTTGGAGTTATGCTGTGTGCCAGCGGTTCTTGAGGTAACAGAGATTAAAATTACATAACTGTAAATGAGCACAATATGATGATCTTAACATTATAATGTGACAATTTGAAAAACCACTGTATTTAAAGACCTTTCTCTAAGAAAGCAAAATCCAGTGATTTAAGCTGTTAGGTTTTTCTGTCCTTGAGATGCTGTGGACACCTTTTAAATAATTCAGAAAAAAACAAGAGAGGACTAGGCAGTAGAGCTAAGGCCTGAAGTAACTCAATCAGACTTGGATGCCTAACGTTTCCACCCCTACCCTCACACAATGAATACGCCAGCCACTCTCTTAGGTCAAAGGCTGTTTGTTGACCACAAACCACATAAAATTGGTTGGTCTTATGGCCATGACTGGGAGAAGACCACAGGGTGGCCAGTGTGAGAAAAGGAACTGCTATGTAATCATGTTACACTGACACACGGCCACCCACGTACATCAACAAAATGAATATGTTTTCATACAGACCTACTTTTATATTTGAATGAGGTCATATGAACAAAAAAAAAGAAAAAAAATGAAAAAGACAGTCTTTCAGTGGTAAAACATTACAGAGTACCATGCCATTAACAGTCATTTTCCTTTGACATTATAGCACGTTCAAAGACAGAAAGTAACCACGCTTTTCCTGTCAGTTACGTTTGACAGCTTTCATAAGTAGTCCAGTACATGTAAATCTCACAAACTATAAGGGTTAGACATCTTTTATTAATTTTTGCAAAACATGCAATTTACATCTTCATGAAAAGTCATGAAATGTCTTTTTTTTTTTTTTTTTTGCATTTCCATTGATAAGCACACTGGTGAGTGAATAGTGAATAAAAAGTGCTATGCAAACTAGACTAAAATGCCTAGTGCATGTTACTATAATTTCAGCTCCATCCATGATCTTAAATATTTATTCCTTCAGATTTTGTTATTCTACAAATGCAGTCGTCATAAAAGTTAGTTGTCTTGATAATGATAAGTTGATAAGTTGAATGTTTCAAACAGTATCAACTTAATAAATATTACATCATTACTAGAAGTCGCAGAATTCAGCAAACTTAGTCAAGAAAAAGTCCATAAAGTATGAAATAGGAAAATCATGATAACGCCAAATCATATTTCGATACAATGTACAGCATTTTACAAAACATATAGATTAACCACCTGATGATCTGACTGCTCATTTATAAAACCATGCATAGGATCCCAAACATGGAAGAAGTGGTGTGAAAAAGAAAAAAAAATCCTGATTTATAAAACCATATACACGGAAAGCAGTTTCTGTTATTAAATCACAGACCACCTGGAAGTTTGTGCAGGTGGATTCACTGCACATTCTCCCATCAACAGATCTTTATTCTACCATACATGGTCAATAGCACCTCACATCATCATCATCATGGACACGCGACTGCCTGTCTGTTCTCTGGTCCTACTGAAAGTCAAGTATCAGCCAGACCAGTGTGCCCACAAATTTGTCAGAACCATGTTTGAGTGACAAATAACTTCTACATTGATCACCATGCACATATTTACAGTTCAAACAGACAAATTCATCTTCAATTGGAGCCCTTATAGCAATGTCCGATTACATTTGTGAAACTGAATATTGTTGTAAATTGTCTTTTAATGTTGTTGTTCTCCCACACCGTAAGCAAACTGGATGTGCCAACTGGTCATATTAAAAATGCCATCCAAACATTATATACTTAATCACATCAAAAACACATCTGTCGGTTAATTCCTGCTGAATTTGCCAGAAACCTGAGAGCAGTCAACACACTCCGCATTGGTATGTTTCACACGGGTCGGTCTGTTTAAGACTGGACCCAGTTCAGCACATAGATCTAAGAGCATTGATCTATTAGCCAGTCATCATAAGGGGCCAGGATATCTTGGTGGTCCCTAAAAACTCTCTAGTGCAACATTATGCAGAAGACTCTGAACTGTTTATATATTTACTCAGCAATTAGACTGATTGATACACACATTTTCACAATTAATGCATCAATCAGTGCTATACTATACAATATAATTTAATTATGAAAGTATGATATATGAAGGGATATGAATGTACTTTACTGAGTGCTTCATTGAGTGTTTGTTTGAATAGTAATGGATCACTGCAGAAACACATCAATGATTCTGCAGACTTGGCTGTTTATTATTATGCAGATCTACAGTTAAATGCATGAGATGAACATGGCTTCAATTCACCACCTTACCATCTTGTCTTGCCGTTTTGACCTATCTCCAAAATGTGTGTGTGCAAGGTCCAAACTTATAGAACTGTGAACATTTGCTCGTCAAGTTTTTTTTTTTTTTGTGTAGATCCCCTGTGGAAAGTGATCGCCTTGCTTTTTGCTTGCACGTTCATAAATGGGACCACTGCTTGCTACTGTTATTAGCCCAAACTAGTGTTGTTTCGAACAGTTGGTTCGTTTAGGTTTATGTTCATATGTAAATAGTATTAACTTCATTCTATACACCGCATACAAAATAGGCATCGCCAGGCATTATATGCTATTTGAGCACTGTTGTTTGTAGCCTGTAGTAGTGATTGTTTGGATGTCATCAAAAAGTGTTAAACTACCAGTTATTTTCAGTTGAACTCCTCTTTCTTTCTTTGCTGACCAACAGCTGAGATTCTTCCATTTAAACCATCTTTTAGTTGACTGGATAACTTAACTTTTCAAACTTTCTACCTTGATCTTATAGTCTTTTTTTTCTACATCCATTTTAATCATTTTGTGTTTTTATTCATCCTTATCTTACTCCACATTTCCTCGTAAAGCACTTTGTTATTTTTATCTGCGAAAAGCGCTATAAAAATAAAGTGGAGTGATTGATTGATTGTTTGTTCAGTTTCTAGCTCTTGCTGTTGTCACAGTGTCTTATTAGCCCCTCAGCTTATTGGAGTGTTCTTGGGACAGACAATGAACCAGCACTTGGTTCTGCTGGGTTCTTCCACCCTCAGCATCTGGCTCCATGCAACTAACTATTTTTGGATTTTTGGTCTCCGGTGTTGTTCCTGGAATTTGCTTAAGCTGCTCTCCAAATTTGGGATCACAACTCTGAGGGCTCCAGTTACCAGTGGCATCACAGCTAGTTTCATTTACCACGTCTTTTCCATTTCCTATTTCCACCCCTGCTATTTGACAAACTTCTCGGGTTCCCTCTTCTTCATGTCATCGATGCTTGGGATTGCTACATCTTCATCAAATGCCTTCTTCTAGAGTTGCCTGTGTTGTTAACCATCAGCAGTTTCTCAGTCTAGGTTTGGAAATCTAACAGGATTTTTGCTTTTTCATTCTTTACCACCAGGTATTGCTGATTTTGACTTGTGACTCCCAACGCATACACAGCACAGTGTCTCTGTAGTCTATATTATTGCAGCTGCTTGCTTATACCATTTGAATGCCATATTTGTCTACATCTTACACACTGCTCAATTTTCTTGGGGGTATCTTTGTGCAGTCTGCATTTGGGGTCACCTCTAAAGGGGTATAGTCCATGGCCACTATTTTTTTGTTTTGCTTGGGCCTGTTTTTATGCTGCTTTAATTAGTGCTCCCGTGCTATTTCTCAGAGAACATTTCTAACCGCTGGAACGACTTCTTGATGTCAGCCACTGTGCTTTTGGCATATGCTGCACCAGAGTGTCTTTTACTTGATGGCTCCTCCTCTTTCTCCACCTTATTGTGTTTCTTTTGAGACATTTATATAGCTTAGCAAGCTATCAGAGGAGGCCATTTTCCTGATGTACCCTTAGATTCCTTTGTTTGGTCCTTGGTGATGGCTCTAAAAGGTTTTAGTTTCATGCTGTAATATTACATATTTATTTATTTTAGGTTTAAAGGAGGACATTTATGATGTGAGTCTATGCAACGAGTAATTACTTTTGGAGCCAAATTCAAATTATTATTCAAGGAACTATCACTAGTTTCCATTTTCAGAGGATTTCTGCTGTGACAACACAATAACTCGCAAACTTCTGTTTTGGACAGAGAAGGGGAAAAAGAAAAAAACAAACATAAAAAACCCTTCATTGTTCACACTCTCCAGGAGCAACCAAAGAGGAACTTGTGTGCTTGGTCCTGCTTTTAAAGTTGCAGTAGGGTGCAGTTGTCTATTTCATCTCTAGAATACTAAAGGTAATGGATGTCATTGTTTAGGAATTTAAGCTATTCAAACATGTATTTAATAAATATGTAAGTAGAGGGTGACTGAAGTAGAGACATATAGCAAAAAAGCACACTAAAGTGTGAGTTAAAAGGAGAGACAGAAAGAAGGCCCCTGAAACAGACCTATTAGTCTACAAGTACCACAGCCAAAAATTGAATATTGGGGTCATGCATTCCTTATCAGTAAGAGAATTTTTACATGCTTGATAATGCTCTAATGATTAATGGATTTGAATGAATAATGATGTGGTGGAGTGGTGTTATTTTTGCCCCATAGCAGCTGATAGCACACCCAGTTAACTTAAAAAGGGAAGATCATTCTCGAGGGCACTTTGCCAAGTCCTCCCACACATGCTGAAAGATAACAGGGACCTTTGGTACAATTAATCTACTTTGCAATGGATTTAAATACAAATATTCCTGCAATCCACTTAAATCAAGTTCTGTGAATTTCTAATGAACAGCAAAGGGTGATTGTTACGGTGCAACTGTTGAAAGCTGGAAAAAAATGCATGCATATTCAACATAGTGATGCAATGGTCCCCTTTCAACATTACAAACGTACAAAAGAAGCTACCACATACTCTTAAGCTGCACATTTACTGTCAGACAGTACAGCAATGCATGGTGGGACATCAGGATGAAAGTTATGAGAAATATCCTTTTCCATTGTCCTCTCTAAGCAGGTGTTGTGGAGGTAAACTGGGACTGGTGGACATGCCACTCTAATTTCATTGACAGGTTTATAACCTTTTATGTGTCCCAGCTGCCATGTTTATGACTGGCTGACTGTGAGTTCATGTTCAACAACATTAAACATGCATAAGCTAGACACGGAGGCCTGCCACACTGAAAATAATGCTCTCTGCAAGAGCCCTGAACATCAAAACCATGTATTTAGGGGGAATGTGAACTCAGCAGAGGTTATAAAAGTAGAAGATATTGAAGTACAAAATAACACATGAACAACCATGATTAAAACAATGGATATTAACATTTTGAGTCTTAATTTATACTTGTTCTACAAGTATAACAGATTAGCTCAGGGAAGGAAAAGCAAATGCAGGAGCATAATGGTAATGGCACAACCAGTGATTCATAGACCATTGCTGTTTAGGAAGAGCTCATGTTGCTATCACGCATGAGGGCCTTATTGGGATTTTTTTTGACCATCTGAATGATAAATCTTTTACCTTCTATCTCTAAAAAAGACATAAGACGATAAGACAACTATTCTGTTCCTACCTGGCTCATCTGAATAAGCAAACAAGCACCTTCCACAATTCACTCTAGTTTGCTTTTTGTTGTTGGGTTGTAGTTGAATAGGCCATCATACACCTGCTTCAGTTTTCCCACAGTCATTGTGACAAAGCAGAAAGCGCTGTGAGGATCATGTTCTTCCGTTCCTCTAGACACAGGTGGACGGCTCCACAATCGCTTGGATTACTGACAAACAGACCATGGTTTGTGAGACTGGATGTCTGTCTGGCCAGGCGGTCACCAGGAGCACCCCAAGAGACTGTACCTGCACCTCAGATTTCGGGTACAAGTCAGAGTCCTGTCGTTTCATTCCTGGCGGTGCAGTTGCAGGGTGTCAGTGATTAACAAGAGTGGATTGTACAAAGACGGATGCTTCATAAAATGAAAAACATCATGGACAACAGGGAACATCCTCTTCACAACACAAGTGTCTTCAGTCAGAAGTTTCTTCATATCAGCAGTAACACAGACCACAGCAGGAGGTAATTCACCACTACAAACATCTACAATAACGTTTTGATGAATATTGATAGTTACTGCAACATATAATTTTGCCTTTGGGGATCAATGAGGTAGTCTTGAACTTAACTGAGTTGAATTGAATTGAAAGAAACCCTCTGAAAAGTCAAAAGTGAAACTGTATTGAATTCAGAGTTCACATTGGAAGAAAGCTCAAATGAAAGATTGAATCTATGGCTGGAACAAAGGAAATTACACGTCACACATTCACACAATACATTTAAATCTATCTAAATATTTTTTTCAAATCTAGTTACAGTGGGCAGAAATGAATGTACTTCAGAGGCAACTTACCGGTGTACATTCTGTATTGGACATCTTCCAAATCTAGCAGTTAATTGATTGGAGAGATACCAGAAAGATTCAAAGATAAAAAGAGAACAGAAAAGACATTGATGATGAACAGAGAAAAAGTTAACTCTCCCATGTTATTAGTCAGTGAAATGAACTCAGCTTCTCTGCACTCATCACTCAAGAGAAATATTGAATATTTTCACCAGCTTCCCGTGTGTTCTCTGTGTTTTACATGGCAATTATAATAGTGTTGTCTACAAAGGAAATAGACTGTTTAGTGCCATGCCTCAGCGAGCTTGTTTGCAGGCATGCTGTGACCCAGGACCTGTCTCGGGGACAGGTGCCAGCACAATGCTCCATTTAACACTGCGGCCGTGCAAGCTCAGTGTACTGTACCTAAGCTGCAATAATGCAGCCGTAATTGTGAGATGTTTCGGAGAAAAGGGGTATTCTGGAAACTCTAATTATCACAGCATGGAAAGCAAAACTGATGCATATTGGTCCTACTGAAAGTCAAGTATCAGCCACATTTTTGAATAAGTAAATCAGTTTTCAGATGTTGTTTTTTATATTTATTTATTTTATACACATGCATATGTATGGCTGGATTGTACACATTCCTACAACTCATAATACTGTCCTTCAGTTCATGTCATCTAGTAACTAAATTTAGATACCTTTCCACCGTCTTTAGTGTTTTGTTTTTTTTTACTTTTATTTCTCATTGAGATTAAAATTCTCTTTTGCAAGAGTGTCCTGGCCATGTTTGGCAGCAGATTAAACAGAGTTTCAGACGGAGATGCAGACAAACATATAAGAATTCATGAAACAATAAGTTGATAGATCACAGAATAGACACATAAAAATATCAAGTATTCAATATGTATTGGTCACCATTCAACAATATCAGGGATCAGTCAGGAGCAAAGTATAATAGTCACTTAAAATATCATTTAAAACATCTACATTCAGAGCCACCTGACTCCAAGTCATTTAACTCCTCAAATGAGACCATCTCCCTGAGATTCAGGTAACTTTGCTCCCAAGTCCTCGGAGCAAAGACCATGATTTCCCATAATTTTTTGATGGATATATGTTTTGCAGATAAGATGGACGGAGTCTTAGAATTCCCTTATAAATAAAAATATGCCAATGGTTCAGTCTATGGGTGGACAAGGCTGACCAACCAACTCCAGCATACAACAGGCAATGATGAGTGAGGGCTTTAAAGCCAGTAATGAACCTCAAGGCTCCATGATAGACAGTATTCAGCATTTGTAAGCATTTTGAAGGTGCGTGCATGTACAAAATATCTCCATAGTCCAGTACAGACTTGAAGGTGGTGGAAACAAGTCTGTCTTTAGCTTTGAAAGAAAGGCAAGACTTGATTCTAAAATAAAAACCCAATTTTAACTTCAGTTTTTCTGAATTATTTTTTGATCAGCACTTGCAAGAAATGCACTCTGAAGAGAAGATACCAGTTTTTTCTCATCCACAATAGCACACATCTCTACATTTAGTCTGTGGAGTCAGTTGCAGAAAGCATCTGTGAGTGAGCTGTTTGCACATGAACTGTGTTATTCCTGTGGTTGTAAATTATAGCTGAACCTGGAGACCAAATAGTAATATTCAGGAGTCTCAATCTTCACCAGGCCTCTATAGGTTTTAAGTCTGCCCGTAAGTAAACAGAGCTGGCATGGGAGGAGTGTCTGGATATGAGCTGTTTGAAGTTTCAGTAAGAAGAGGCAGTCTTCCTGTCTCATCATATTTTCCTGTTTCTGTTCCTTACTGAAGTAATCCTGGTACTTAAAGTAGAAAACATGTCGAATATAATGAAAAGGGCACTCTGATCAATCATCTAATGTGCTGCACAGTTATCCTAAATCATGATCTGCTCACAAAAGAGAAATGGAGCCAAACTGCAAATTTATTGAAAAGTGGGTTCCACAAATCACCCAAGGGTACAGATAATCAATGTTTTCTCACAGAACTCTACTTTTTCATACAATCGTGTCAATACTACTGACATGTACTATGCAGTGATTTGTAATTTTTACTTTTGTGCATCCCTTTATTATCCAGCACTTCAGGAATTTAACTGGTGAAAGAAGCCAAATAGCAACAGCATAGCGTTACCATCAGGAAAAAAGGCATCCGAGGAATCCAAATGCAGTGAAATAGCTTGCATTTTAATAAGCACAAAGTAAAACTCTGAAGAAGTTTTATCATTAATTCTTTTCTGCTAAATTGATGCAGACATGGCATTCACAAATGTAAGTACAGCACAGCAGCTGGGAAGCTGTTTAAGCAAATAAGTGGAGGATTACAAATAATTTAGTAAAAAAAAAAAAAAAGAAAAAGGCAGGCTCGACCTGAACCTTGCTGTAGAGGAGCGTCAGAGAGAAGGCAAGTAGAGGTGGAGAGGCTTGTGTTGCACAGTGGGCTATCTTCAGAGCAGAAGAGAAGGTGGAGCATGAGGTGGAGAGATGATTTAAGCTGATTTATATCAAATGGTAATAACCTGGGCATACCCCCCCTGTCTGTTTAATATGCGAATATGCAGAGCATCCCACTCCTGACAGCTCCTCATTATTAAAAGCATGGCTGGAAGCACAGGCACCCATAGCTCATCTATATGAAAATACATGATGATGGTTTTACACAGGGTCATCTTTTAGAATGGATGCCAGAGCAGGGATGATACCGCGAAGTATACACATAATTCTAAGTCATAATTCTACACACAGTAGATTGGTAGTTTATTTCCAAGACTCTGTTTACCCTGCAGTGCAATTGACTAGAACTAAAACACCGCACATATAGGCAAAGATGATCAGCAGATTAAATTGTCCTTCAGGGCTGAACATGGGATTCAAAGCAGGAAGAATACACACATACACAAGGGTATATACATGTATGTATA
>JBAMYA010000018.1:11683867-11703171 GCA_037176975.1 Arrhamphus sclerolepis | reverse complement strand
CCTCTTGCAACTAAAACGTGTCTGGGATGTCTTTGTGTTGATTTGTTAGTTTGTGTGTATGTGTGTGTATATAAATATATATATATATATATATGTATATATATATATATATATGTGTGTGTGTATATATATATGTATAGTTCTTATGATGTCTTGATATTAGGTAAATAGAGTCCCCGATAAACTACAGCACTTCAGTCACAAAATAAATTCTCTCATTATATATTTAACAAAGACCATGTCAAAATGCAGCAAATAATGTTATAATAAAAGTAGTCCTAGTGCTTCCATAGGAAAAAAGATTCTCACACATGTATCATCAACATAGACTTTGAATGGGGTGATGTCATCTGTTGCCGAAATGAATTGTGGGTGGTGTGTCAATGTATGCATCAACCATGCAGGTCACGACACAGAAGCTAGAGCCCAGCCAACGTACGGGGGTGAGTCTATTGCCGCTTGAACTGATTTTTGATCAGACCTCGCGTTGCAAGAATGTGGAAAAAAAAATTGTGTTGTTCAATTTTCTTCTTTTTTTTTTTTGATTACAGTTTGTGGTCATACAGAGACACCTCTCAGAAATAAAGGTTGGAAGGAAGTGGCAGAGAAAGCGGGTGAATCTGGTATGAACTGCATTTGTGTGGCTGTGAGCCGATGCTTTGAGCCGATGCTTTTAAATGTAGTCGATGCTACATTGAGCCGATGTAGCGAATCAGAGTGTGTCGACTCCCGCCAAGCTAGATCCAACTCCCCACTCTTTTCCTTTCGCTATTTGGCTCACTGGCTTCCTTTTCATAGAGCATATTCTAGAAAAAGCTGGGTCCACACAACCAATACTCCTTTTTTCCTGGATATTTTGCAGGGAGCAGTTTGTTTTTTTTCTAATCATGATGACACAATAAATCCAAAACATCGAACACCTCTTCCGTTGTGTATTGCCACAACGCATGTGAATCCACCGTATGTAGCCCCCAGATGCTACTAATCCAATGCATATGATTAATTAATCATCATCATGCGTGGCCACCTGTTTAAGAACAGACATTTTGGTCTGTTTGCTGCAAGGAGCATTAAGGCAGGGTTTTATTTATTTATCTTTAGTACATCTCCCTGTAAAAATAGATTTTAGCATTTTTTGGGTTGTGTCCTACAGTGACTTGCGTGAAAAAACAAAAAATAAAACAAAACAAAACAAAAAAACAGATCTTAATTACTCTCTGCAAATGGTTAATGCAGAAGAACAAATTAACTAGACTCTCATTTAGGCATATAGAGAAATGGACATGTCCACAGATTTATTGGCATTTATTATGGTTGTTCTTGTTTTAAGTGTAATACCCTCTCTTAACTGCATCGGTGAGCAGGCTGTTACTTTGCTGCACACCAGCCATTAGTGGGAGAATTTATTCATTAATATATTAGAATAGAAAATGAATCCAAAAAGAAAACGCCATGAGCGAACACATTATACTTCCAGTCGGCAGTTTTCTGTTTCAACATTTGGCAGTCTTGTCAGTAAATGAAAGAATTATTTCAATTATTGCACAGTATTAAATTACAGTTTTGGGAAAAAGCAGTGACAGGTCTGCACAGCTACAACACTTCCACCTGTCTGTCTTTGCAGTCAGTTTTAATGAAGAAACCTCTTTACACAAAGTAAGAGAGAAAGAGAGGGTCCAAGTTTTATTTGTATTTATTGAATTCTTATTTATATTTGTGTTCTACCACTGAAGGTCGAGATTTGCATATGTTAGAATTGCAAGGATTTCAACTGATCCAAAATCCAGAGAATGAAACCAGAAGAGAGAAATATTTCATCTAAACAATCAAAAATGATCCAGCTT
The DNA here is from genome assembly GCA_037176975.1 of Arrhamphus sclerolepis. Taxonomy (NCBI): domain Eukaryota; kingdom Metazoa; phylum Chordata; class Actinopteri; order Beloniformes; family Hemiramphidae; genus Arrhamphus; species Arrhamphus sclerolepis. Next base: position 11,701,327 of record JBAMYA010000018.1, on the reverse strand, counting down.
TCTGCCGCTGAACTGATCTCATTAATAGCCCACATATCTTATTTTGCAATAGTTTGCCACAGGGTTTGAATCTCAAACCTGACTTGCTTTTACAGAAATTCCCTCAACAAACATTAGAGAATGCCATGTGGGGGATAAATATTGCTGTTATAATTGCAAAGAAAAACACCTAAGGGCAGGTGTATCCTCCCAATGTTTGTCTTAGCTCTATGCTAGCTGCCCTGTCCTTCTGCACATAATGCCCTCTATAAATAGACTGTAAAAGAATAGGCCTTTCTAAGCCAGAAGTTCATATACTCTATTGTTACGCCATCCCATCCATATAAATATCAAATGCCTTATCCCTGCAGCATTTAACCAAATTAAATACCACCTTCATTAGTGATCCAACACCTAGTGGAGGCACACAAACTACCCCAGCCCCAAGGACACACCAATAAATAGACTGGCAGAGCTTAAAATAAGCCCGCACACCAGAAAGACTAGGCTTCATTTGTATGTTCCTAATGTGCCAGCTTCACTCACTGTACATGGCCCGCTGCTCCGAACACATGGTGAGTAATTGCCAACACTCGACCTCCATACTGCACTTCATCAACACAGCAGTTCCATGGGGATAAATCCGCGAACAATACTGCCAGAATAATTCACATATTGGTCAGTAGAGCTGGTGTTTAAAGTGGTATGCAATGTGAAGGTGTCACATGAATCAGCACCAAGGTTACGTATGATATCAGGGAAAAGTACCAGTGGAGTTAAGAGGAGAGAAAGAAGATTCCCACAACCCAAAATCTACTCTAATCTGCTCATGCTGCTATGCTTTTATGATTTTATGTCTTTCAGTACTTCTTGCACCATTTTAAATCTGTTAATTTAACTAGTAACCAGAAGCTACTTTGCTTTACTCGATCTATTAGTCTTCATAAAAATGATTTCAGAGTTGTCTCTGGAAGATATAAACATGGACCATTCATATCAATGAAATAAATGTATGTTTCCAGGTTCAGATGCAGTTTGTCATTGTACAGTTGGCCCATTTGTTTCCATTCTCACCTTTGACCTGCAGGCAAATGGTGATAAAAGCACCCTTCACTACATTCGACAATAAAAGCAATAGGCAGTTCTTGAGTCAAACAGCACTGTAAACAAACATAAATAAAAGAGAGTGGGAATCAATGAAACAGGAAGCATTGTAAAGCAGCACACAAACCTAGAAGCTGATACACTCAGCAGGTATTACCTAGAGTACAACAAAGGCATAAAAACAGCTAAGAAAACAAATACGTACAGCATGTCTGTGCAGATTCAATTGTAATACTGTACACTTCTATGATACATTCATTAAGAAATACACAAATAAATACATAAATAATGATTAATAATTGTAGTAAACAGACATTGTATAATAAAAGGCATTTTTTTCATCTGTGATGTTCTTTTCTTCAAGAAGTTTTTTTTTTTTTTTCTTTGATTCATATGAGGTAAATGTTGTACTTGAACATGCAGTGATCACATGACTTATATGGAGTTAAAAAAGTCTCAATATTCACAAATGCACAGGACAAGATTCATACGTGTATTTCTGATGCACACACAAATTTACAAATGGCTTCTTGTCTGTGGACTTCGCTGCATTTGCGTGTGAATTTTGAAGCAACCCTGATGTGCCTCAACTCACAAATGTATTTATTTATTGTCTAACACGGAATGATCTGCACCCAATCACGTATCTTCCTTGTTTCAGCCAATCATTGGCTAGTAAAACTTTGCATCTGTCCGATGTCAGCAAGATGCACGTGTGCTGTCTGAGGCGCAGTAATGGTCTGACTCAACTCCAACCGAGCCCACAGGTTTGATGATCTGGGAAAATAACTGAAAAGATCCACCTCTTGTTAATCAGCTGACGTACTGTCTTATGGCCGATATCGGCCAGATGTATTTGTGCTGTCTAGCGTTGTTTGAATGGTTTAATGTGACTGGCTAGTGGGTAAAACGTTTCCCACGTCGGGTGCATTCTTATGATTGGCTGAAACAAGGACATATCTGATTGGTTGCAGGTCATTCCCTATTTCCTAAAAAACAAAGAAAAGACATTGATGAGTTGAGGCACGTCAGGAGAATCTTAAGTTCACACACAAATGCAGCGAAGTCCACAGACCAAAGGCTGTTTGTAAATCAGGTTATATTTGTGTGTTCATCAGAAATATACATGTGAATCTTGTCATGCGCATTTGTGACTTTTGAGACTGTTCTAACTTCATAGACTTACAGTCATCTAGACATCCAGATGAAAAAGGGAGAGTTGAAGAGCTAATACTAGCCAAAACAAACCCCAACAAGTGGCAACTTAGAAACTGGGAAAAATAAAGAGAGTACAGTGAAATATCAGCGTGTCCTGGAAAAATCAGGAGGGTTGGCATGTACTTACGTGTAAGATTTCTTTCTCTTTTCCCCCTTTTTTTAATAGACTTCCTGCCTTTTGCATGAGTAAAAAGTTTGGAAAAGGTGAAACATTAAAAGAAGGAGTTGCTACTTTCAGTCCAATATTTTAACCAGTAAGTTGACCAATAAGAGCAGGAAGGGCATTATGGGAGAGTTTTTAAGGGGCTTTTTTTTCACATGTCATGGTACATTAACCCGTTCCTAACCAGGCCTGTTTTTGTGTGAGATGTGCTTGAGAGACTAGACTTTTTCCCTTGCTAGACTGAGTCTAAACACTCAGAGTCTAAAATGCATACAGGACAGTTGCCAGCAACAAAGACAGGCATCTGGTGTTATAACCCCAGCTTTGTTTTTTTTCTATAAATCCAGTGGTATACTGGGCCTTGTTCTTAAAACAGCCATCTTGTAAGCAATTGTTGGCCAGCCTCTCAACTCAAAACATCTTTCTTTGGCAACATCTTGGTAACAAAAGGAAGTAGTACAACCCCAATTCCCCAAAGATTTGGGACTCTGTGTAAAATGTAAATAAAATGAGAAAGCAATAATTTACATATCAAAATATGACCATGTATGTAATTTTCACTGTCTGTGATGTCAGAAGGCCAATGTTATAGAAATGTCTAGAGAGGACTTGTTCTCATCAATACTGAAGTTGAGCATTATTTGCACGAGAATACCACAACATATATTCACCTTGTTTCATTTGAGTTTCTTGCCCAAGAGGATAATTCATCATAATAACGTGGCAGATAAATCAGGAAACATGGAAAAGCATAATATAGCCACCTGAAGCATTTTAGAGCTGCAGTGCTGCACCGTCACCATATCAATAATACATTAATATTATCATTTCTCAGTCCTTTTTTTGTATAATTGCTTATTAACGAGATAGAAGAAAAATGTTCTGCAAATGACCTTTTATTTTTCTTATCAATCAAAATGATATTGATCTAAAGTGTACCAGCCAATCAAAGAGCAATTCAGTCTTTCAGTTGTAATACGTGCACTGTTCAACCCTATATGTAAACATGCGTGTTTGGGTGATCTAGTCACAAGTGAGTAGCAATGTAAAGGTGTAAATAAACCACAGAGACAATGAAATCAGGTTCCGTTTCAGAAAGCAGGTTATGTAGAAACTGAGTATATTGAAACTGAACTCAGGGAAACTCAGACTTTTCCGTTTCAGAAAGGGGGTTCGGTCGGGCCGAACAGACGTAACTCATACTCTGTGTCTGCATGGTAACTGACTCCGTGAACTAAACCTGGTTGGGAGTAGTTTTACTTCAACGTACCCCAAGTTACTTTCCGTTTCCTTCCCTTCATGAAGCTGAAACAAGTTCAATTTAATCAATCAATCACATAATGAACATTTTTGGAGACGTCTGAACGACATGTCAGATTTGCATCAGTAAAGAATGTAGAAGATCAAAACAAGGAGTTTAATAGCTTAATGCAGTCAAACCAGCCATAACTTGTACTTGTGACACCCTGAATTTTTTTCTATGTGGTTTGTTTTTTATATTTTCAATGTTTTTTTGTGTCTTTTGGAATTTCATCACTGTCACCACAATAAAGGGCTTTTTTTGTTGGACTACTCCTGCTTTCAACTTTCCTGCATTTGGGTCCTCACCTCGCACTAAATGTGATAGCTTGATGATCAATTAAAACTTTAACAGCGCAACACTGCCACCGCTTTAACACGGGGGGGGGGTGCAGAATGAAATAACGTAATATGTTTCCTGAATTATACTGAACAACAGCAATCTACTCAACTTATATATCTGCTGCCAGTGAATTAGAACAACACATTTTTTTTGATATACTACTATTGATCCCCGTGGGGAAATTCATTCATTTTCTGCATTTAACCCATCTGGACTACGAGACCCAGGGCGGTGGGCTGCCACAGTGCGGCGCCCGGGGGTAAAGGCACGTGTTTCAGGTACCTTGCTCAGGGGCACCTCATCCATGGATGTGGATGTGGGGAAGCACTTGTTCAGAAACTCCCTCGCCCACATCATTGGTACCGGCCGGGGATTAAGCCAGCAACCCTCCGGTTGCCAGTCCAGGTCTCTCGCCGGTATGCCACAGACCTCCCTCACCCCACCCCCACCCCCCCTGCATTTGGCAGAATACTACACCACATCAGATACCAGCGATGCCCATAATCTTTTACAAGGCCACTGGCTGCAGATCCCTTAAATAAATTTTTAAAAAAGGAAATTGTCTTGCATGTGTTTAATGAAATGACTTAAGTTGGAGATAATAGCAGGCAAGTTGTCTCCTGTGTTGAGGAAAGTGTGGTTGCAGGCTGGTGCTCTTTTCCAAACGAAAATGTGCAGTAAAAGGAAGGAGAAAAGACACATCCAACCAAATCACAATCACAAATGGTCACCAGAGACAGATGTAGAGGCACATTCAATTGCCAGGTGAGAAATGACATAATTAGTTAGAGCTGTCTTCTTCTGATCACCCAAGGCATAGATTAATGCTAAAAGGCTGGGAACTGAGTGCCTGTCAAGTAGATACAGACAGAAGAAAACCAGCTGCCTTCATATAACTCTCATAGACAATGTCAGGTGATTGCTAAATTTTAAGGAATTTGACTTGGACAGAATATATCTAAACTAAAATTAAACTGATAAGCGTCTCAGAAATGTACTGAAAAGAACTCTGATTATGCCTCATGATTGTATCTCATTTCAGTTTATTTTGGGATCAATGCAGGATTAAGAACTTCAACACACATCAAAATTCCCTTCAGCTTCTTCCACAAACTGTGCACTTACCTGTCATCCACAATATTTGAAGCATTTGATTTGGACCGAATGTCTTCACAATTTCTGACATGGAAAATAAAACAGTCAAGCTTGACCTTCTTCTTCTATCACTTTCTCTTTCCTCTACTCCAATCATCCACCCCATAACGGATTAGCTCAGAGGAAGACCTATTTCCTCCCCGAGGCTGCTAAAATATTAATCAAAACACAGAGGAGTGTGCAGCAGCTCCCAAGATGCATGTCTTCTAATGGTAATACATGGGGAAGGCAGAGAGGGAGGAGTGCTGCCTGTAATAGACTCACAGAGGGGGAGGAGAAGAGGAGGGCAAGAGGTGACAGGGGGCTTTCACAAGGGACAAAGAGAATGAAAGAGAGGGACGGATAGGCAGGAAAAGAGGTAGTGCGAAGACATGGCGCGTGTGGAGAACTGACGGACAAAACGAGCTGATATGGAGCACTTCAGAGAAATTGTGAAGATCAAAGAAGTATCATCTCGTTTCACAACTCATTTTGTGTTCTTACAAGGGCTGGAGGTAACCTTGTGTGAAGCTTCAGAGTATGAATTTTAGATAAACCGCACAAATAGCTAATGTAGCGTCATCTTTTTCATGTTGGCGGGGTCAAATATTTCTTTGGGTTGTCAATGTGAGGAATAGAAAGGAGAGAAGTATTGCATTTTCTAAAATCCCTTCTTTTTTTTAAACAAAAAGGGAGAACATATGGCACAAGGTGGTCTGAGAGGTGAAAGGCATGTCTCTTGTCAGCAATGTGTAAACTTTTTCTTTGGCAATGAGCCACTAATGGAGCCACAATCATGTAACTAAGCTTTGTTGCGGGGGGGGTTATCCCAGCTAATTTTCAACACTTACCTACGACTTCTTCCGTTAGTAGATGACTTAAGCTCACTGACAGTTGTCATGTTCTTCTGAGAACATTTGGGATGCATGTCAGCCTGATGAAAACTGTGAAATTAAGGCACACGCATGTGGCAGGAAGCCTCCTGTTACTGCTCAAGAAAGACTGACAATTTAAAGCTGGCAGCTATTCTGAATACTTAGTCTGTAAAGAACAACAAAGCTGGTTTTATGGAGAATGCAAAATTGTATATCCTCTTAGGTCATCTTCAACTAACCTGCAGACAGCTGTGACTGCTCCTCCACCTGGCAATTAAGTTGATGTGGAGCCCCAGTGGGTTGCAGACAGGCAACGTTCTGCCACATTCCTATTCCTTCATTCAACAAAATCCCAGAAGGGAGTGCCATTTTGTGAAAGGTGACACAACTCAGTGACCGCTGTCTACCTGACCATGTCGATAATGAGATGCAACTGGCGCTTCGCGGTATTCAAATGAGGCTGTGCGTGACAATAATGTCGACAAGAAGCAAGTCAAAAAAAAAAAAAAAAAAAAAAGATGGACATAAATTCTAAGGCAAGTTGTGGAAAAATGTAATATAGCAAAAAAAAAAAGAAAAAAATGGTACATGGATGGGGAAAAAGTAAAGATAATGTAATCTCACTGACCACCTATCATCTTTGTTTCTCTTAAAGATGAAGGGGAAGGGTTAAACTGGTCCGTCCCAGTCATGGGCCTTTTGTGTCTTGTGTTGCTTTGCTTAATGTAAACCAATAAAGCTGGCTAACCTTGTGGGCTCAATCAATGCTTATTTAGAATACCATTGATTAACAGTTCTGATTATTGATTATGTCATCCCACTCAAGATATGCCAATGGCTCTGATAAGGGCTTGCCCTGGAACAGATAGGCCCTAGCACACACACACACATACACACACATACATGCACACACACACACCATATGGGTACTCTTCCTACAACACATGTACACTGTTCACAATTATAAAAACAGAGACCGAAAAATATTACTCCCTTAACAATAGTGGTCTCTGTTGACACAAGGTAATGTCTGCTAATCTGAGACCTAAACATTGAAATTAACACACCATCTGTTCCTACAGTGTGCCCAGTGCGCATTTTGAAAATTTATCATCTGTGAACATGTAGCAAATAGCAACATAGCAGCTTTTCCTAAACGTAAATTGGATTTTGCCTCGGTGGCAGGAATTGTGTCACTGTTATTGTTTTATTTATTTTACAAAAAACTAAGACAAAATGTAAAAGCATGATTCAACAACTTGTGGGAAAACTTGAAGGCTTATCATTTTCTGTACAAAGTGATGTGTCTCCCCATTGTGGAGGAATTTTGACAAATTAATCTTCAAATGTTTTGTTTTGAGGCTGTTACATAGTTCTCTTAGGATCTCAACGTGCCATTTAAAACAAGGTTAATGTTTGAGCTTTGACTGGTTTATTGCAATGCCTTGATTCTTCTCTTTTACAGCCAGTGTGTTGCACACCCAAACACAGCTGGCTCCAGCAGAACCTGTGATCCAAAATAGGCTGATGCAGGTACAGATGGAGGACGGACAAACAGAATTCAGCCAAGCTTATCCACCTCACAGATGGCCTGATGTTTAACAATTCTTTGGTTTACAGAGGCTGCAATGGACTGGCGACCTGTCCAGGGTGTACCTGCTCCAGCAGACCCCCGTGACCCTACACAGGACATAGCGGGTATAGATGATGGATGGATGGATGGATGGATGGATGGATGGTTTACAGAGGAGTTTGACACAATGACTGCAAGATTCCCAGGTCCTGTGGCTGCATGTGCTGTTGTGTATTTTCTCTGACCACTGTAAAATTAATTGAACTTGGGGTGAAGTTGCTGGGAAGGCCACCCCTAATCGGACGTGTCCATAGTTGTCTTTGATGTTTTCTTGTGAATATGTGAATAACCTCTCACCATGGTATGGTAAGACTCCAGGTTGCTCAAAAATAATTTTATACTCCTTCCTAGACTGATTAGAAGCAACATTTTCTTCTCTGATCACTGGGGAGGACCCCCCCCCCCCCCGGTTGTGTTAATATGTGTGAATGTTCCTCTTAAAACTGCCAAAGCTGCTTTTTATACACATGGTCAAACTTCTTCATGATCAGTTAACCAAGTGTATTTGATTAGCAATGCGCACCTGCCACTTAACCTCTTAATTTATCTGGAAGCAGCAAGGATGAGCTTAATTTATCACACACACTATTTCTGCATTTTTCCTTTGAACAGTTAGTCTAATACCCTGTGTGCTGAAGCTGTATAAGGTAAATTTATGTTTTCTCAAATGCCAGTTTTGTTTTTTTTTATTATGTCCTGATACCTAAAATCTCAAAATAGGACATGCACGTTCTGTTAACATGTAGGAACACAGGATTTAGAGAAGATTTATATAAGTTCTATACGTTCATTAGTGTTGTATAGATTCAGATCTAAGTAGATAAAAAGTTTATCATCCATCTAACTGCTCCTATCCTTTTTCCCTATTGTGCATCCTCAACTGCCCTTCTCATCTTTTGTCCATGTGTCACTGTCCTTGGCACCAGAGATGTGTGTGGAAGATTGCAAGGAAGAGACACAGAAATACTGTAATAGGACTTTAACAAAATGACCTTACTAAGGAGTTGTCATTATAAGCCAAATTTAAATAAATATGATGTGGCACATGTGTCATCTAACCATTGTTTTGTGGCAGGCTACCGCTATGTTTTATAATTTCTGTGAGTTTAACATTAAAGGTGTTTTCTGCAACTTACACATTTACTTTAATTCAGTTTGTTATGAATATTGTGCAATGCTTAGTAACAGATGCCAGAAAGACTACTACAATGGCTATCATCCTTGCATATATCTCTTTTGACACATCTCCTCTTTCCTCTTTCTTTTCTCCTCTGGATCAGTTTCTTGGTACAAGGTAGGAGGACAGACAATTGAGAAAAAGATAAGGCATGGATTAGACAAATGAGATGAGCCTCAGGGCTTGAGTTTAAGGACCTTTTGTCGGCTCTGTGCACATCGGAGAATTAAATCCAGCTCTGTTAAGTCAGTTTTCAAGTATTAATGTTTGCATCGGTTCATGTTAGACTGCAGTGAGTGCTAATGAGTTATTGAGCAAAGTGCAAAAAAACCCAAGACTCTACAGGCCTCATTTGGCATGTCAGATGTGACACATGACAGTACAATTACAAAAAGATTGCATAAACATAGTTGTTCAGAAAGGTTGCTGGGAGAAAGCCTCTTTTCTCTAAAAGGTGATAGCACAGGTTAACTTGCACCTGAACAAATTACAAAAACTTTTGAAGAAGTGTCCTTTAGTTTCCCATAATGCACAGCACCTTGTTTGGTGAAAACCTTGCACAGCAGACCAGCACAAACACTTCATATCCACTGCAGAGCATGGTGGTGAAGGGGTGATTATTTGGGCTTGTTTTGCAGCCACAGGACATGGGCACATGAGATGGACTCTGCACTGAGCCAACCATGAACTCCACCTTATAACACAGAATTACAGAGTAAAATCTGAGATCAAATACATTCAACAGCCAACCTAAATTAGGTTCCTACAATCTGTTGTGGTTTTACATCAGCAAAAAAAATGTTTTGTAATGACCCAGTCAAAGATGAGATCTCAACCTGATCTAAATCTCAATACGGGATCATTGTGATCAAAAGTGGGACAACATTTCACCTCAACAATATGAGACTGATAATATCACAGCCTTAAAACGGCCAAGCTTTCCATCTGACAATCCCAGTGTTTACTTACACCTGTTGACTGGTTGCCACTGTAGGACACCAACTAACATGTGCCTCTCATCTCTCCATCCAGTCTCCCTCCTCTTTTCTTCCTTTACCCAGCTGGCTTTTGGCAGGAGGGTCCCTCCTATGACCCAGGTCCTGCTCAAGATTTCTTCCCAAGAGGGATTTTTTTTTTTTCCACTGTTCAGCTTGCCATCGTCTCGGTTATGCCGGGTTATGCTCCGGGTTTCTGGGAAGCGTCTAGAAACGACTTGTGCTGCAATAGACTCTGTATCAATAAAAATGAATTGAACTAAAATTGATTAGAATTTGCACGGCCATTTTGGCAAGATTTTAGTAAAATAAAAGCATGGAGTGACTTCTATATATTGCTGCTCACCTAAGGTTGTATTTACCTTATTTTAAGACCTGGTCAGGACCAGATGATTTTTTTGTTTGTTTGTTTTTTTTGTTTTTGTTTTTTCATCAGAACTCAAATACTCAAAGACTGTCTGTATTATACAAATGTGTTAGTTAAAAAAAAAAAAATGAAAATGTTTTTAGGAAAATGTTCTATCCTCAGTAAATGCTCTGAAGTCTGCAAGGACCTTGGACAGTGTTGTAAAGTCTGATGATAAGAACATTTACAGTATAGCTGCTATAAAAGAGAGAGTGAGTTAATCAAAACTGTCAATAGCACAGAATCCATGACTTGCAATTACCAGTGCCACCACTTGCACGCTGGGGTATGCAATCCAATTTTTATAGTCAACATGGAAAGATGTAAATAAATACATAGACATGGTTAGATACAGTGTAGTGAGAACAGGGAGCAGGTGGAGGATAATCTAGAGAGGTGGATGTAGGGCCCTGAAGGAAGAGGAAAGAAGGTTAGCAAGACAGAATACGTGTGTGCGAATAAGAGGAACCCAAGTTGAATGGTGAGGCTACAGAGATAAAGAAGGTGGAGGATTTTAAGTGCTTAGGGTCAACAGTCCAGAGCAACAGAGAGGGTGGAAAAGAGGCGAAGAAGCATGTGGAAGCAGGCTGGAATGAGTGGGAAAAGTGTCAAGGTGGGATGTTTGATAAAAGTGTATCAGCGAGAGTGAAAAGAAAGATGTAAAAGATGGTGGCGAGACCTGCAGTGTTGTGTGGTTTAGAGACTGTGGCACTGAGGAGTGATGAAGATGGATAGAATCGGGAATGAGTACATAAGAGGGAGAGTACATATTAAATGTTTTCTAAAGAAAGTCAGAGGCCAGACTGAGATGGCTTGGCCATGTACAGAGAAGGACCAGGCATAGGCCCTAGAGGAAGACTAAAGAGGGGGTTTATGGACGTAATGAAAAAGGACACAAAGTTTGTTGGTATGAGAGAAGAGGATGCAGATGATAGGGTTAGATGGAGGCAGATGATTCTCTGTGGCGACTCCTGAAGGGAACATCCAAAAGGAAAAGAAGAAGACTACTTACAAGTGTTTGAGTCTTAATTCACTTAGAATATGCTTTGCACTATGGAGGGCATAATGTACTTTTTCCTTGATAAGAGGATTGACACAAATCTCATTTAGGTAACAAAAAAAAAAGTAAAACCGCCATCAGAAGTGAATTTAAGTCGAATGCAAAATAACCTCTACAAAAGTAGCAAGATACATTTATAATAAAAAATAGAAGTTCAACATCGACATGTTCTCTAAATATTGAACTTTTCTTTCTACTTGGGTGAAAGACCACTCAGGTTTAGATTTCTCCTTCAATGTGCTTCTGCAGTGACCTGAAAATGTTTCACGTCTCTCATTGTGTATGAGAATGTAGTGACCTTAACCTGTAAGGCAGATGCTGACCCGTGCTGATGAAGGAACCGGGACACTGCTGGAGCTTTGTTTTTGGGATGTGGCCCCTGTTGTCTTATTGTGTGGTCAGCATTGCTAGGCTAGCCCCTGTCAGCCAGCCAGTGTTGAGCTCTGCACTTTGCATACGGGGGCTCTTCCGTAATGAGCCTCTATGTATGGGTATCATGTGAGATATCTGAGCTAGCGCTTACTGTTCCATGGTCAAGGTCAACGCCAGCCCACCCCACCACCAGCTCCCCAACCTTCTCCACCACCTGAGAACACAGACCGCAGCTAAGCTCACATTCCAACCTCTGTAGACAATTTTCACACCAGTTTGGATGGAGTGTATTCCTTCATGGTGATCCATGTTTATTATGTTCAAGATATGATCCAAGGAAATATCCCCAAGCTCCAAAACTAAATTCTCAGCACAACTTGTAGAGGACAGGGCCATGGAGATTAAATGAACGGTTTTATTCATTTCTTTATTTATTTCTATATGTTAATTTTTATTTATTTATTTATCTATACCACAGAACAAAATAATTAATAACACTAATAAAGTGTAAGTATATGCCTTTTAAAGACTGGTCAGCTTAATTGTTTTCAGATTAACGCAATTGTCTGTTTATCTTGTTTTACTTGTGTGCATGTTTAATGTTTGTTCTTTTCCAATAAGCACTTGCTATCAACATGTCAAAAGTGGATATCTTGTGTGGGTCCATCTGAGTAAGACGGAGGCTTTAGTGCACAGGACCCTGGAACAATCTGGCTGTACACCACCGTACCAATGCTGAAGTCCCCACAGCAATCAATAAACTGCCCTCTAGAAGATCATATATCAATTGCTTGCTGAACTCAGGGGTGGAATAAAAAAACGTGTACCTAAAGAATTAACGACCTCTGGGCTCCTGTATGCATGTGTATGAAGCCAGACTGCTTTGTAACAGTTCATTCTTTAATCTGATACAAGAAGAAAAGACTAGATTTAATATGTTTGGGCAGAACTTACAGATGTATTTCCTACAGTCTAATTTTCATCTTCTCTGATTTGGTTAGCTATTTATTTGTTTATGGTCTCAACCTGTGTTATAGATTTAGCTCTTACATTTGTTCACAACATTTTTTTTTAATGTCCAGTTTTATCAGACTTATTGACACCTTGGATTGACTGTTCAGAAGCAGATAGATAGATTTAATAATGTCTTAGTCTTCAAATGCAGGACTCTCAAAACTAAAACTTCACAATGTTTTGTCAGTAATCATGAAAAATAAACACCACTATCTGTTACCACAGACTGAGCAAGTGACATGTTAAAGAACAGCAGGAGGGAATTTCCTCATTTTTAGACATGGGCACCAGATGCAGGATTTAAGCAGATCACTGGACTGTATGATAACCACGTGTGAAAAATCTCTTGGTGGGAGTGTAGACAAATAAGAAGGTGAAATGAATAAGGAGGAATGGATTTCCTGTCATCTGTGATCTATGACCAATTGGCTGTCTATGTTAAGATTCACTGTTAATGGCTATTGGCGGAGATTTAAATCCTTTCTTTTGTGTTTTCACCTTAATCGATAAATTGGCAACCATTTGATTGATTGCTCATCCATTGTGTTAAAATGAGCCTGAACAAGTTTTGTCTTTTTTGAGCAATGGGTTTATTCCCAACCCAGTTTTGGGGGTGTTTTCTAGAACAGTGCAATTTAATCATTCATTTATGAAAAACATGATGTTTTTGTCATCAAATATTCATCGGCAAGCATTTAATTTGTTTGAAGCAAACTTGAGCTCATGTCTTTTTCACATCTATTTGTATAATTTTAAATGATCAATACATATTAAGGAATATGAATGATCAAAAACAGCAGCGACAAAGTGAAGATAAACTGTCCTCTTGAAAGGGCAAAAAGAAAAGTAATATGAAACAATCATACAGAAAAATAAGTCAAAAGAGAGAGAAAAAATCCCATGAAGTCAGTGAATTAAAAAGGCTTAACTGATATGTTCTGGAACCATTTGTTGTTGCTTTCGATCCTTTGGTTCTGTCTAATAAATGAGTATGTGCAAACTCTGGGGCTACAAAGAAACGTGATAACAGCGGCCGTCCCGCAAGTTCATCAGTCTTACTAATAGATTGTATCTGAGCTTCAACTGGTTTAACTTCATGAATGCATCTCAAGTTAGTGCACATGGAGGTGCAGTATTTTATTTCAGATGACTCACAAGAATGCCTTCAGAAGTCTAAGACTTTTTAAAACCCTGAAACTGAAATTTAACTGACATAGGATCAGATACTGTATATGTCATCTTGTTCTGTGTTGCATTCACTGACCATTGTAGGTCCAGAGAAGTTTGTCTGAATTTATCCAAGATTGTATAAATATATCTTATATTTAATTATTCACATTTTTGTTTTTAATTTGTATTTTAAAAAAATGGGTACATATTTTTATTATTAATATGATGATGATGATGATGATGATGATGATACATGTTCTGATTGTACCAACATATAGAACAGTGTGCTGTATGTGCCTAAGACCAGGATTTTTACTTTTTACACTACGATTTCACAAATGAGCTCCCTGGGAATATGTGTGTTGTGTGTGTGTGTGTGTGTGTGTGTGGGATCACTTCTGTTATACTCTGTAGAAGAGAATTGGCTGGAGCTTGATTAAATGGATCATTTTAATTTGTGTCTCATAAACAAAAGATTGAGATTGTTTAGTTACTGCATTTGCTGACAGGATATGGAAAAACACAAAACTGATAGATTGATGCTTAAATTAGTATTCAAATAATACCTTCAAATTCAGTCAGCCTAAGTGAAGAAAAGAAAAAAAAACTGCACCCATGGATACCTAGATAAACAAAGACGGAGCTCTTCTGCCTGTGGTTGAACAATAATGCCCTCTATTGGTGTGACCCTGCATTTGTTGCCTCCACAAAGGCCATCACACTAAAAGCGCACTGATGTATTTTCCAGCACACTCAGCAGAAACATCACATTGAAGTGCAATCACCTCAAACCTCAAAGACTATCCTTATTAACCCACTAACTACCACTAAATGCTTTGTTGTTAATTCACAAATGTTATTCAACTGGAACGGCCATTCCTGCCATGATCAGTGGGCCTTATTAGGGATTTAAATTTTATTTATTAGAACTGTAATGAATCAAACAGTAGAAGGTAAGTGCAAGTGTTGCTAGAATGCCTCCAGCATAAAGTGGCAGCAGACTCTAAGACAGCTTTTCTGCTGTATGTGTGCATGTGTGCAAATGTGAATGAGGATGGTTTACAGGATCAGTGAAGGAGTTCTTGACAGGAATGAACATTGAGCCTCTCGTCTCCCTGTTGCGCTCTCTACTGAACCGGAACAATAGTGTAGACAAACAGGGGCGCCCCGGAGAGTGTGGCAAGGTAAGTGAGTGAGCACAGGAGTTTAATATGACAGCTACACTCTTTGACTACTAGTTCAGGGTGAAGAAAATGTCCTACACTGTATATGTGTGTCAAACCAGAAGAAAAACTGAACAGGATTCTAGAGAACTGACTCAGTGCTGAAATGTGAGTGATAAGCATGACTTTACGAATAACAGCCATGCACTCAGAGGTGACAGGGTCACTACTGTAAAGCAGCTGATATACACATAAGCTCTATACTTATAATATAGGCCCTACATTATTGTCCCATCCTTATTTATTGTGTTCAGATATAGAAAATAATTAGACTGGAATTTACAAACACACAGGGTCACAGAGAAAACAAGAGTTTTTTTTTTGTTTTTTGTTTTCATCTCACAACTGTATTTATTTATTTATTTATAGGGGATGTGATGGTTGGGCAGGGTAATACTAGTTCATTAGTTATCTTGTTTTTTTTTTTGTTTGTTTGTTTTGTTTAATTGGTGTTCCTGAATTGTCCTTAGGTGTGAATGAGTGTGTGAATGGTTGTCTGTCTATGTGGCCCTGCGATGGACTGGCGACCTGTCCAGGGTGGACCCCTGCCTTTCACCCGAAGTGAGCTGGCTCCAGCAGACCCCCGTGACCCTGCACAGGAAATAGCAGGTATAGACAATGGATGGGTGATTTTTTTGTTTGTTTGTTTGTTTGTTTGTTTGTTTGTTTTTTTAAAGCAAATGGTATGGCCATTAATACAATGCTTAAGAGGAAAGACGTATATGTCATGATCTGAGAGGAACAAATGTTGCTGCCCAGCAATCACATAAGGTCAGCAGGCCATTTCCAAACAATTAAGAGCCCAAGTTGAAAACATTGAAGACCGTTTCCAACATTTCCTTGAGCAGATATCATTGTTGTGGAATGATAATTTATTTATGGTCATTGTTGCAAATTCCTACTTTCTTCCGGAAAATACTAAAGGAACACAAGTATATGTAAACAATAATAATAATAATGAAAAATCCTTGTAGGTGCAGATTGACTATGTTTCACATATATTTTCTCTAATTTGATTCTCTTTGATGGTGCTGCTCTTGAATCATTCAGAAACACACAATATTTTGGATCCATCTAAAAAAGAAGAAGGAGATCATTAATCAAACAAGGAGCTTCATGTTACAGTATTTACGTTTGGATCTAAACTGCAGACATTAAAACATAATTACATATCTTTGCATACGAGTACACCATTCTGACAAATTGTTCCCCGTACTTTAGCGAATACTGGCAAAAGTAAATAAATTTATCACCAAGAGAAATGAATATCACCTTGTTGCAAATGCTTTTTTCAAGTTATGAGGTGAAAGCGATTTTACATCAACATTGTTATTTTAAGATCCTACAAAATGACTTTACAATTCATACCTGAGAACAGCCAATAACCCCTCCGCTCTTTTGTTCAATTCAAGAGCATCCAAAACTAAGGTGTCCTTGATCTTCGAACCATAGTACAGAAAGGAAAATAGGTCTCCTAAAAGGGGAAGAAAAAGGCATTTGAATTTCAGAAAGGTTACATCTTCTTTCCCTGCTGTGGTTTTCAGTGGCACTTGAAAGACCTCACACCTCGTTTAGCTCCAGTGAAAAAGCAGAAGGAGAGAAAGGAAACTCACATACACTGAAAAACATAAAAGTTGTACATAGCAGGAATAAACTTCCTCTGTAATCTCTTATGCTGTCCGCTTATTTATGACAACCTGACTAATGTTATAGAAGTTATGGTCAAATGATATTTCTCAGTTTGTGGTTTAGACCATGCTTACTTTCATCCTTAGTATAGCCTGATAGGACATGCAGGAATGGCAGGAACATTACAATGTGAGGGATTGTGGGTACTTTTACCCTTCAGAGTTTGGGATTATGGACCACTAAATGCCTCTTGAAAGAAAGGAAAACATCAAAATGCACCGTGTTGGATTCCCAGCCAAATGCTCACAGGATGCTCGGGTGCTCTCTTATCTGTCGCTGAGCTGTGTTGGGACCACTCAAAACAGGAGCATACCATTGTCTGTTAGAGAGGGATCAGTCAGCTTCAGAGCCAGAGACACTCAACGCTGGCCAGAGACAAAGATACAAGCAGGAGGGGGAGACAGCACTAAGAACCAATATACAGTGGGGAGAAAAAGTATTTAGTCAACCATCAATTGTGCAAGTTCTCCCTCTTACAAAGATGAGCGAGGCCTGTAATTTTAATTCAGTTAGGTGCACTTCAACTATTAGAGACAAAATGAGAAAAAAAAAATCCAGAAAATCACATTGTCTGATTTTTAAAGAATTTATTTGCAAATCATGGTG
>JBAMYA010000018.1:11644487-11656702 GCA_037176975.1 Arrhamphus sclerolepis | reverse complement strand
GTCTTGTCTTGGTCTTGATACTCTCTGGTCTTGGTAGTGTCTTGGTCTCGGTTTAGGCGGTCTTGACTACAAGTCTAGTCTGTAACATGTTTCAGGATTTCTAAGCATTAGTCTGTGATTTTTCATCACAAGTTGGTTGCAAAAACTTCACATCTTCACATCTTTGATCTTTACACATATATCTGGGCAGGTCTTCTTTTTATTTTGTTCTCTGGAGCTAAATGTCACCAATAGAAGCTCCAGTTGCTTCCATTCCTCACTTTCTGAATCCTGCTTCAATCGACTCTTCCACTTCAACATGGTCTCATGAAATATCAAATCGGAATAGTACGTACTTGGACAATGCGGTTTGTTGTGTGAATGTGGTGTCTGTGCACCAAGCCGTCGGAGGGAACTCGGGAATCAAGGAATGAACTCATTAATTCAGTGTGGACCTTTTTTGAAAGAATATTTATGCAAACTAAGTAAAAACAATCTGCATCCTGTATTTCGGGTCATGTTTACAGTCAAAACCTCCCAACAGTCAGGGCGCAGCAACCTCACAGTCAAACATATCTTTGAACATTTTTCACTTTTGGCACAGTGTAACCAAATATAGCAATTTTCACAATTTCCACATGCTGCGAGGTGAAAATAAGCAGTGGAGGAAGAATAACCAGAAAGTTTGAGAACACAAACTTTACTCAAGAGTTACAGTATGTAGTTAGCTCAGTCTTAGAGGCCAAAATTCAAGCTTGCAAGAACACACAGACAGAAGTGTGTGTTGTCTTCTGCTGGTAACAGCAGCAGGAGGAGGAAAATCATAAAACTGCTGGACCTTAGAGGTCAGTCGTTTTTAACATTTGTGTCCTCAGAAAATATAAGACTGCGCTGCCCTTTCTTAGGACAACAAGACAACAAGCACCGAAAAAATGAATAACGTAATTGAATTAATTGAATTAAATAACAGGGATACAGAGAGATACAGAACAAAAGCACGTTTTGTGACAATATCTTTACCCCTCTGCTGACAGCAGCCATTTTTAGGGGCTTGAGTCAAACAGAGTATGGCATTTGACTCTCCTTTGTGCTTGGTACTTCCCAGTTACGAGCTACAACAAAGCATGGTGTGAAGTTGAAGATGGGGAGGCTGGATACTTCTGCTTTGAGCTGGAGATGTGATTTGACCAAAACCTGCAAACACACAATCTGTGGAGGAAGATTAAGTAAAAAAAAAAAAAAAAAATGAAAAAGCATGTATACCAAATGCAAATTAAGCACTTATTTAAACAGTTCTTCCGATGTTTTATGTTAAACACGAAAAAACAGAAACCTGAAAAAACCTCAGTTTTAATTAATCGCCTACTTTGGTCAGTTCAGTGGTGAAGAAGGAAAAGATTAGTCAAAAGAAAAAAAAAGTGCTCCGAATTGAGAGGATTACAAATTTTAATTTCTCTGCACATGACCCTTTCTCTTTTGCGTTGTTTCTGTTTCATTTAGATTTTGGTTTCCAGTTCATCTGCAGTTCAAATGTAGTATACGGGATTGTTCACACTGCCTGTCTGCGAAGCGTCTTGTAAGAAACAGCCAGGGAGGAATCCTTTCAATTAGAGTGATTTATAGGGACCTTATCAAGCTTATTATGCATGAGCTGAGAGTGGGAGTTTCCTGCACTGTACAGAGGGTCATTTACGTGTTGATAACATGAAGAAGAATTGGAAGCATTAGAACAGCATCAAATCTCATCTTGCCTGTCATCAATCTGCAATAACTTGCACTCTATTAGTCTTAATGAAGTCAGTCTACAACAGTTTTATGAAACATAGGGTTTTTTTGGTTGTTTTTTTTTTTTTTAAATACAGAAGTCAGTGTTTTATTAAAGGTACACTTTAATAACCATGCTCTCATTCCCTCAATTTTGCAATAAATGCATATTTTTGCAGTTTCACACTACCTCCCTTCTGCCAGGATAGTCTAATGGTGACACTAACTCTTGCAATGTCGTATCTGCACTGCTTTTAAATCTCAGGCATCTCTGCAGGTCTCATTATGCAATTCAGCAAAGACGTTTAATTATAATGTTCAAACTCAGTAAAAATAAAGAAAAATACATCTTAAGTGCAGTTTAAAGGTGAAAACATGTTATTTTTCAACTGCCCAGTATAAAGCAGAAAAGTTTAACACTTGTATTAACAACATCAGCACCACCATTATTGCATCACTGCAAATGAGGGATTATTAACTGTCCACCAATGTACTGAAGATTATTTCTTTTGTGTGTCATCATAATAAAGATGTGAAAGTGTATACGCATTTTTAATAGGGTTATTTCAATTTACAATAAATACGCAAATAAATAAACAATTTCTACAATTTTTTTGAGGGAGGGCGACGCAGTACAACTGACTGTGTGATACCTGGATAAAGAACTAAATCATAGGCTTGTAAAATCATTCAAGAAAAAAATAAATTCTATCTGACAGCTTTCATTGAGGTTGTCATTTAGAGATATGTTCTTTAACAACAGAAATTCTGGTTCATTTCCTGTCTGTATGGATGAGCTGCCCAATTTTACGCCAGCCTTTGAAGGTAATTTTACATTGCCTGGGCTTCTCTGATTTCAACTTTGGAGGCGTTATTTACAGAAAAAAAAAAAAAAAAAAAACGGGGCCAGGCTGGGTCTATCAACATCCTCCTTGCCCCAGGTAATTATGCACAAGTCTTAGTCCGGCCCTATTGATGAAACGTCCTCATGTTTATGCACACAAAGGGGATTACGCATTCAAACAGTCAGACCACCATCTCACTTCCTGACTGTGTAATTATAAACGGATTAGACGGCATTCAAAATGCAAAGACACTTCTTATTTTGAACCATGTCCTGTTCCAAATATTGTTGCCACATGAATGCATGTTTTCGTCTTATCGCTGGTTCTTTCATTTGCTAAATAAACAACAAAATGTACAAAGAGAAAATATCCTGAAATGGTGACACAGTAAGCTACTTTCTATTTCAAATCCATTGAGCTTCACAGTGTTAAAGTCATAATAGGCTGCAGGCAACGGGAGGCAAGACACGGGGAATTAATTAGTCTGGCACAGTGAGAGGAGCCATGTGTTGACCCTCTGTGGTTTCCAGTGGTCCCCCCTCCCCACCTGATGACCAGGTTCACAATAACCACTGTCACTAATTAAGAAATGCCAGTTAAGATTCTGTTCTTTCTTACTGATATTAGGCAGACTACTGAACTTAAGGATGGATGGATGGATACTGAACTAAAGGTGGAAATTTAGTGACAATGCACAAAAAAGAAAAAAAAACTTTCTATGCAATAATAAATCTAGAAAATGTGGCATAAATTTGTATTTATGCTTTAACTTCCTAACAGCTATAAGATCCTGGTTCCTTTCCGTGTGTTCGCATTAGCCCTCGTACTTTTTTTTTTTTTCTTTTTAAAAAGAGCACATTTCCAGCGCTGGTAGGACATAAAGATTTAGTCATTTAGCAGATGATTTTATTCAAAGTGGTAACGATGAATCTCATTTCAAAATGAGAAATAAAAAAGTCACTTATTTTATTTCCTTTATTGTTCCACTTTTTGATAAAGGAATACTTATGGTAGATTGTTAAAGATGATACAGCAGGAAACAATCCCCCAGAACAACATGGAGCCCTGGAAGAAGGCTAAAAAAAAAAAAAGTTTAACGGGGATATTAAAAATGGACTAATGTTACCTCTATGCATCCTTTATTTTCTCTGGTGTACTTAATCTCAGAATGTAGACTATCATTTGAAAATGATAGTCATCTTTATAGAAAGCAAGCAGCGTTAACAACCTGTCTAAATTTTTTGACTTTAGTCCTTTTATATAGGGAATATAAAGTATGAATTAACAGTTATATCTTATTAGATATATATATCTCACTTTTACAGCCTCTTTAGATTGAAAATGTTAGTGCTTTACAAGTATGACGGCATCTAAGCTGCAATAAGTGCAGGAGATCAGATAAATAACATCACATTTCCAAGCTCATTATTGTAACACCATCTTTAAGATCCCTTGGTCTCCTAACACGCCATGGTGGCGGGGTGTGGTTGCTGCTCGGCTGTGCAGGAGATGTGGAGCGGTGGCTCAGGGAACAGGTCCCAGAGGGACAAATGGTCACAGCTGCCCTATAGCACTCATTAACTGTCTCTGTTTAGGTTTGGGTGCCTGGGCCAGGGTGAGGAAAGACATTTGCTGAAAAGCAACGTACTGCCAAATATGGATGTTGGGATATGCCAGGCTGTGGAGAATAAACCTGATGCTGCATTCTCCCTCCAAGAAAAAGAAAAAAAACAAGATGCATTTGTAGACAACATTTGAATGAAGCCTGGCAATAGGACAGCCATTTGGGCCTTCAACTCCAGCCTTTAAAGGATTTACCTCCTGAAATGGGGCACAGCTAATGCGCAAAGTCTTCTATTGACATTATTTTAAAAAGACAATATTCTAATATTTGGATGTTGCCAAAATTCCATTTTTTCCCAGTGCATCAGGCCCAAGAATCGATTCTATTGCTCTTCATTTAATTAAGAAGATGTCTTGCAACACAACACTGTAATACGTTCAGGCAGACAATATTATAGCTAAAGTACATTAGTGGGGTGGAGGTTGTGAGAGCGGACCTTCGTCATTCCTACAATAAGGAAGAGTCACACCTGAGACAGAAACAATAACTGCACTTCCTCAGCAATGGTGCCCCCATGCACCCAAATGCAGAAAAATGACAGGAGGTGACGTTCCCCGCTGCATTATTTTTGAGTTACAGAGCTTATTTGCAATTCAAAAAGTCTGAAGAGTGCTGACCACAACACTAACACCTCCACAGGCCCACTGAGGCAAATAAGACCAGGGGCAATTTGCAGCTCTTTTTTGCTTGGAAATACACTTTTGGATCAAGTCATGTAAAATAAAAATATGATAAATACCAAAACTAATGAGGCCAAATTTAGTTTTCTGAACTAAAAATAGAGGTGGCATTGGGAATTAACTTAATGTCAAGGCTACATTTTCTTGGTGCAGCTCTGTTGGCCTTGAGCACGTTGCAAAATAGCTTACATGATCCACTTATAAATGAATGTTTTGCATATATGCTTAACTGGTGGAATCACAAATCTAGTGTACTTTTGAAAATTGCACAGAATGTTCAAATTTGCATTTGTTAGAAAGAAGTATAATTCAAATTATTGAACTGAGCATGTGATGGAGCATTTCAATAAATAAACAGAAAAATATTATCTCAGAATATCACTGCCAAAACCTCAAACATTCTTACCTGAACTATTAATCATTGCGTGTGAATTCTGTGTTGCCATATGGAGGATCAGCATGTGAAGACTATCAAACTTGCTGATCTTCTGCAACAGGGTCCAATTAATCCTGCAGCCTACATCATCCACATCAGGTCTGTACTGAGATGTGTTCAGTCCAGAGAGAAATAAACGTATTTTTCTCAGCCACCTGTCCAGTCAGGAATAAGGAAAATTCGAAGCAACAATAACTAATGGTGGGCACTTTAACTATATAAATAAATGTAGAAATCTTAAAGTTGTACATGATGAAACAACAGACCGCTATAAAACATTTCAAAGAAAAAAAAAAACATTGACATCAGTGTCAGTGGATCTTCAAATGTTTCAGCTGTGTTGTGTAGAAATATAAAAGCAGTTGACTCTGCCTCTTTCAAAGAGAGCACATGCTAACATGCTGATGTAAATTAAATGGAAATGAAAATTTGTAGTACTATCAAAATATTTTTTTCCCACAGATATAAAAGTAAAAATTTAATATAATGTGAACTGGCGTACTGTATAATGATTTGTGCATTTTCTGATGTGACCACTTGTACAGCTCATTGATTTATAGACTGATTGACCTCTGCAATGTGAGAAGGCAAAAGCCAGTTTCTCATGCAAAAGAATCAATCAGAAAAAAAACTAGAAAAATCTATGGTCACTAATCAAATATTGTTTGCTCAAGGTGAGAAACAGTACTTTCAGGTTTTCTGAACAAAGTAAATTAGCTCAAACTGGTAGGTTTGTTGCAAATGGAGTAAAAGGGAGTAAAAAGTTACCTTAATGGATTTTTGGTCATTTTGAAGATGATACTTTAAGATAAAGGAAGGTCTTTTGTGCTGTTTTAAGGTGATTAAATAAAGAGAACTACAGCTAATATCTGATGTCATTGAAATTAATTTTCATATTCATACTCGTTCAGCAAATCTGAAACAATGTAAATTGTGAAAATTCAGAAAATATTATATTCAGTGTAACTGCATCCTAGTGCTGAGATTCACATATCAGAAATTCATTTACCAACAAAAGCAATCTCCTCAAAGCTTGCAGCAAATTAAAGCAAACTTTCTTTGCAGTCAGTGAAACAAAAAACACCAGGAATTTTTTTTTACAAAAAAGTAGATTTGGGGTGGCGTGAACTGGTGAGAATGAGAAATTGCAAGTTTCAAATGTAAACACAAAGATGAGATAGTACACTGACATTTATCCAAGCGTAGAGTGTAGCCTATATTGTCAGGCAACCATCAATGTAAATTTGGCTTCACTTTGCTACAGGGTAGCTGAGTGTGTGCATGCATGCATGCATGTGTGTGTTTGCATGTGTGTGTGAGTGTCTGTGTGTGTGTGTGTGTGTGTGTGTGTGTGTGGCAGGAAAAGAGTGACTGCATATATTTTCCAAACACATAAAGGCTGTAAGGCCAAATGTACAGAACCGGAAAAAAAGGAAATATTTTTCTTTAGGGTGAAAAGGGCTACTGGGAAATGCCTGGCAGCTTAAAACAAGCAAATGAACCACAGAAGTCTAGATAATTATCACAACATCTATAGCATTCAGCGACTCAGCATTTCGTTATAATCCCGCACAGATTTTGTTTAAAGTCACTTTGATTGTGTTTGACTTGAGCAATAAGTGAGACTGTTGGACCAAAGTCTATCTGTGCTTGCCTATAACTGAAACCAACACGGCACACTCTCAGTGTAGCATCTGGCTTTCACATTACATTTGAGGCTGAGTTTTGAGGAGACTCCGAAATGTGCTGGAATTCAATTAAAACGTGTGTTCTGCCTCAGCAAACTGGACATTTTCCAAAATTGCATTTCACACACCATAAACACTACAGGAATCTTTAAACATATAACCTAAAAGCCCACTGCCAAGCCTTTCAGATCTGTTGCGCAGCTTACACTTAAAAGTCTCCCAAAAATAACAAGCTGTTTTGCATTTGAAAGAAAGGACGCAGTAAAATCCTCAGAATTTACGGGTTCTTGGACTTGGAAGTTTTCTTTAAGACCTGAATATTTTACACTAACTTCAGAATAGTTTAAGCTGAGAAGGAAGTAATGGTGTGGAGAGCTACGTTAGTGGAGATAACTGCTGAGATTACACTCAAATCACACAAAGACACACTTTATCATTATTATTTTACAATTAGGCTTGTGCAGATTGGCAGTCAGGTTGACTGTCGACGACTGAAAACTCAGTTGCAGGCTTTTCTTTCGTTTTGATCAATGATTATTGTTAATCAACACACGTGACAGCTTCCCAATTCAAAGCAACACATTTGTACACAAGCTTGCAGTTGTGGAGCATTCCTCTATTTCCTCTCTGCTACGTCTGCTTCTTCAGATCCTGTACAAAGGGACTGAAGACACAAAACACAAAGGACGGAGAAATCAATCAAACTATATGTATAGAGCGATTTACACCAATACAAAGGAGGCTTTAAATTTACAAGAAAAATCACAGCAGACTATAAAATTAACCGTAAATAGTTAACAACAAAAAGAACAAAATATAGTTATAAAATAATCAAGAATAATTAAAAAAAAAAAAAAAAAAAAAAACTTCAAAAGTAACATCATTTTAAGAACTTTCAAAAGCCCAACCAACCAAGTGGGTCTTAGGGGTGGGGTGGGCAGGGAGTTGCAAAGATTTGGAGCTGCTACAGAAAATGAACTGATCACCCCACTGTTTGTAAATTAACTTATTTAAAGAAGTATGCAAAAAAAAAAAAAAAAATGTTTTGATCCACAAATCTCCACAAAGCACAGGCTACTTTTTAAGCACACCTGCATCCAACATATTTTACTAATTCTGATACTGTGATTCGCATAAGATGTTGCCTCTGTCAAAATACTGAAAAAAAAAGCCTCCAAATCTCTGTCAATAAACACCATCTGTATCAGAGCTGATTTAGAGGGAAACCTGGGTCTGGTTAACAGATATAAAAAAGCTACTGCACAATATAAAGAGATACAATTATATAATATAATACAATAGATAGCTGCCCTATTCAGAAACTCGACTTCCTCTTATTGCTCCTCCAATCTAATCCTGTCACACAATAAACAACATAAATGTCTCTAATAGGATTACGGCCAGTGAAAATATGCTGCTGGTGGTCAAAGAAAGAGGAAAGGTGAAAGAGATAAGTGTGTTGCTTTTCAAACGTTGAAACGGTCAAAAGAAAACATGGGTAGAGCACAAGTCCTCCAAACTGGGGATCAGACATAATTCTCCCCCCTCCAAAACTAAGCACTGCGGCTTCAAACAGCGGTGAGTTTATTTAATGGCTTTCTGGAACATTTCTCAGCCGAACAATTAGATAATAACGTTTGTCCTCTGTGTCCAGTTTTAATTAAATGCTGTCAAATTTGAGTGTTCCTTATTCAAAATGGTTTCAAAATGATCTATGGAGGAGGTACATGCCTGTGAGTCAACTGTTGAATAAGTGTCCATTTAGCATTAGCACTGATCTCACTGGTTTTCCCATGTTTTCCTTGGCCTAAAACCTGCTTCTTCCCACAAGGTTATGAGGCTCAGTGGAAGGTTCTAGATGTGCTGACATCCACAAATACAAGGCAGCCGTCATATTTACACTGAATGGCACAGGGAGGAAAAAAATGCCCTTTATAGCAGCGAACGGAAAAGATATAAATGACAACAACAATTTTGTTTGTCAGTTTGCATTAGAAGAGAACTTACTCCACCAAAGTCACATTTTCATGCTTCCACACAGGCCTCCTTTATGATGGGCTACTGCTCTGTGATAAACGGTCCCGTGCGTCTGCTGGACCACCTACCTGGCAGAAAAATCAGGTCATGCACCTGGAAATAGTCGGAGCCACCAACACTAACAAACAGTATGTGATTAAGGTTGGCTATTACTCAGGACCTTGGCCCACACTAGAGCCAGACAGAGGTGGAAATAGGAAGCACTTTGAATTACAAGAAGAGGGATGGACTATATACTTCATCAGAAGGGACAACTTACTAACACAAGTAAATCCAACAGACACACACAAAAGAAAAATATCATTGATACCAAAGGAAACTAACACTATAAACCCACTGCAAGTGCACACACACACACACACAAATACACAAGGTGAATAAACACAGGAGAAAGGAAAGACACCCAGGACTGCACCAAGGTCATTTAACAAGTACAGTTTGTTAGCAGTCCATTAGTCTTTTCAGAGACATCTCTCTTTCTTATTCTTTTTTTTTCTATTGCTTCTTTCCTGCACAACTTTCAAACCGTGACACTGCCATCCTCTTTAGATGTCATGTAGAAGAAATGCTAGGGCTAACACTGGTTGTAATTTTGTGAATGATTGTTCATTTCAAGAGAAACAACTCAATGCTGGGCAGCCATTAAAACATTAACGCGAATAAAAATTAAATGGAAAAATAAATCTCCACAAATCACATTCTTACAAAAAAACAAAAACAAAAAAACAACAATTAATGATGAAGGAAATCCTTAATCGTTTTAGATCCAGCCATAGATGTACATTAAATAAATAACTCTGGCCTGTACCAGATCTCTAGGTGCCTGGATAATGTTTGTAAAAGACCAGATGCAACACTTGATTGTGTGAAGAAGCCACTTGAGATAGTCTTTTCACATGAAAATTCATCTGAAGTGTACAATGTGTTTCTGATTCATTCATGTTAAAAGAAAAAATTGCAGGGTTGAAGATCAACCAGTCAATCTTCCAGTTAGAGGACAACCCACTCTACCCACTGATCCAAATGCTGAAACTGTGCTCAACTGAATCTGTTGTCCCTAACTGTAATGTTCAGGAGTGCGGCATATTAAGCAGACACAACACAGTCAAAAAATCTGAATAATGAGATTCATAATCCCTAGAAGAGCTTTCAGTGATAGCTGTGATCTGCAGGACATCGTTTTGTTGAAAGACTCATCTGGTTCTGAACTGAGAAAAAAGGAATTCTGTTTGGTTTTTTTGGACAGCAGATAAACGTCCTACTGGTTGTTTGCACTGTAAATCACATTCTGCTCTGTAACGCCCTCCAACAAACCTGCCATCTACCAACACCTCCTACTGTGACACATTAATTATGACTTTCTGTACACAGCCTATCCCCAGCCATGAATATGTAATTCCCCAAAATGAGTCCTAGTTGCATAGCAGACACAAAGCAGTGAATAAATACAACCTATCCATCACACACTGCCCAGTGAAAAATTAATGAAAGCCCAGAGACACATGCAGGAGGCCAGATAGCCAACGGGAGGAGCGGAATTATTGTAGTTTATATTCTTGATGATTTTAATAATCTTCACTGTATCCGTTATCTAAGATCTGAGCATCTGAAAGTGACTAAGAGACAATGCAAGTCAAAAATGAGAGCAGAGAAAGGGTTCTTTCAAATCCTGACTTCATATAAATTTGGTCCAAACAAGGTGAAACAGAATTTAACCTGAATAGTCTCTCTCTCTCTCTCTCTCTCTCTCTCTCCTAAAAGCCATCTGAGTCTTTCCTTAGGATGGTGAAAAATATAACAGTAACTGACAGGTCATTCGTCTCTTTTGCCCCGGTGGGTGGTGCTGACTACAGGTTGACTAATGGTCCTGCTGAAATGCTTCAGATGTCTGAGTAATGACAAGCTATAAAAGCTAAGCTGACTATAAACTCAACTAATCTGAGATCTGCTGGCTGTTTTCCGGCATTGAGAGCTGTTAAGGTTTTAGAGAACATAAATATATATATATACACACACACGTGTGTGTGTATCTATATGTATATATTCACACACACACACACACACACACACACACACACACACACACACACACACACACACACACACACACACACACACACACATATATGTGTATGATTTTTCAATTTCAGCAAGCTTTATTGGCATAACTGTAGATCAACAATATTGCCAAAGGTGCTTCAGATAGTAATGTATTAATTGAGGAGTGGAACAAAATTTTTTAAAAAAGTGCAGCTTGTGAATTATAAGGAAAATATGGACAGGTGAGTCAGGTGTTATGATGGTTGTTGTGATGGATGTCACCCAGGCTGTGACATAATCTGACGTATTTAGCTGCTGCTAAGCTGCTGACTCTTTTCTCTCCAAGGATGTGTTGCATTTTACTTTGATCAGGCAGAATATAAGTCAGTGACTTTATGTTTTATTTTTGGGAGGAACTCCACTCTGACGTATTCATATTTGTTGCAATACATCAGGTAGTGTGTCTGTCTCCATTTGTCTGTGTGGACAGAGCTGACACAACCTGTCCTCTCTGGGCAGCCACATCTGCCTGTGTCTGTCTGTCTCTATGGTCAAGCTGTGGTCACTGTGTCTGGACATGGTCAAAGTCTTTCTTAGTTTCTCATCAGTCACGGTGCTAAAATATTCTGCCATGTACTGTCTGTTTAGAGCCAAATAACACTGAAGTGTACTTTTTGTTTTTGTGGTAGATGTCCAACAGTTAATGTAATGTTCTTTTTGTTTTTCTATAATTTGGCAGGTCCAGATTGTGTGAGGGCTGTCCTGAGGTCTGAGGATTAGCTGGCTGAGGGGGCTCTTCTCTAGATCTCTTTGTGCTAGATTTCAATGGAGTGTTTGTCCCATTTTTCAAAATCTTTATTTGCAAGAGGATCCCACACCTCACTACCATACTGTATATGGTTCAATTATGGATTTGAATATTTTGAGCCATTAATGTTTGAAGACTTCTCTATAGCATAGAAAGCCCTTCTTCCCTGCTCTCTGAGATTATCGACTGCCAGGTTAAAGTTTCCTGTGGACGTGACGTGTAGTCCTAAGAATATGTAGTCGTATACATATATATACATATATATATACATATATATATATATATATATACACACACACACATACATATATAAG
>JBAMYA010000018.1:11609663-11630936 GCA_037176975.1 Arrhamphus sclerolepis | reverse complement strand
TAATGTTGAAGGAAGTGGAGTGGAATAAACAAAAAAAAAAGAAAAAAAAAGGGGGGGGTGATATATTGGATAGGATAGTATGCAGGGGGACAAATTTGCCATTTCCTGTATGAAGAATCACTGAGGCTCTCTGCACCAGATGATGGTTTGGGTCATTAGGTGTGTGGCTAAAGGAGAGGTGATTATCCAAAGAGGAGAGCTGTGTACCAAGTCCACATGGCCAGGGATAAGAATTTTACTGGGATAATAAACTAAAAGGGGAGTGCTGAGTCTCCCTTAAACAGATGAAGCTAAATAAAACCAAGGCAATTTATCAGTGCAGCAGCCACTTGACTTGTCACTCTTCACTCTGCCTCTTCTCCTTTCAACCTTTTATAGAAGACAGCACTAAAAGCCCACACAAAGAAAATCAGATGGATGAATCAGGACAAGCAGTATGACCAGGTTAAACCAAAAAGAAGTTCACTCACTCTCAGAAAATAAATGAAGACGTCATCGCTCGAGTGTTGCCTTTTGTTGAACTTTGACTTGTACATATTGAAGTGTGGAAACTCTTTAATCTATAGCTGGTTGTTGCAGTCTGTAATGTACATTCTTGTCATGGAAAACATGTGACACAGAAACTGCACTACTGAAAAAGTCGCTGGCTTTTATCCATATTCAACTGAATTCAATACTGATCTCAGTCATGAAAATAATTACCTGGGACTGAAAATTACACAAACACTCATACAGCACCTATTATTTTATACATAATTCTGTTAATTTATGAATTACTTTTATAACATTTTATTGTGCATGTCTGTATATGCACACATCAAGGGTAGGGTTCGGTGTCTAACCCAGGACACTGACACATGGAAGATCCAGCACTACTACTGTCTGCAAAACTCTTCTGTTTTACAGTGGTTACCCAGAGTTCACCTGCTCCTTCATGTTCAGTTGAAGGCCTCCAATTTACCACGGTGGGATGATTTTGACGCTTCTTTTGTCATGCAAGCAGTTAACAGCCAAAGAGCGCACCGAGTGTTCCCTGCTGCTACTGTGTACCACTGCAGTACTCCCCTGTGACAGATTTCCCCACAGAGACACAAAGTGGGAGACAGATTATTTCCCCAGACCTACCCTCTCTGGGGGCAGTCAGTCTGTGATACAGCAGTGTTAGTCACACAGATGAGGGCACTGTGCACCGCTGTAGTCTGCAGGGTTTGGCTCCTTTTTCTAGAAGGTTTTAAAGTACAAGTAATTTTGCATGATATGCTTAAAGTAAATGACTGATTGCAGAGGGTTCTAGTAATTGACTCCCTTCTTAACCATAACAATTATGTTTTACGGAAAAGAGAATATAGGGAGATGTAAAAAAACTAGCATAGAGGGACATTTTGAAACTGACAAAATTGCTTTGTTACGATGCTGTATTCAGACTCTTCTGTGCTGCAGCCTTGGAGGTTTGGTAATTTTGGACCCTCGTGTGTATGGTTTAATCAGCGTAGTTATCATAACGACTGTTTAATTTTTATTCCTTTACACTGAAGCAGCTAAAATACACCATGGAACATCACAAAATCTTTTACGTGACTGTTCACACTGGACAAAATCCATACTATAAATATCATATTGACCTTCAATGATCAACTCAAATAAAACATATATACACACACACACACACGTATGAATATCTGCAGAGCAGTAATCCTGAAAATTGATACATCTCCCTTTCTGCCTTTTGTACAGCATCAGTGGTGGGCAAACCATGTCTAATTTGGTCATAATGCTGAATGGCTCTATCTGCTGGAGAGAGACAGCTCTCTCAGCATCCCCTCAGGCCATCGCCCCAGGTCCGTTTCAGGGAATTATTCTCAAGTGTTTCATAATGGCATGTTTTGATCACTGAGCTATATTATCATGTCGTTTTAGCAGTTAGATGGCTGGCTGGCTTGCTGCCTTAGCATCAGTTTTATTCATCATTAAAATGAGACTTACTTTCAATCATAAATGGACAGGTGGAGTTTATGTTATCTTGTCGTTATTATTGAATAAAACATTTTAGCCAACAGAGTGTCGGCAGGCAAGACTGGGGTAACAGAAAATCCCATGATGTAAAGCAATGGTGCACCTCCAGTGCAATCCAAAACAGTTTGAATAAAAATGGGAAATGGCCACTTTATTACATTTCATTCTATTTCTTAATTCCTGTATGTTGGTCTCTGGGGACTACTGGCATCGATTGGTGATTTAATGAAAGCGTGTGTGCCTCTCCCCATTCCTCACTCCTCCTCCGTGTCACTGTGCTTAAAATGTCTCCGTTAATCAGATTTCTGCTAAAAGCCAATGCTAAGATAGACTGTACAGAACTAGTTTTTACTCTGTCAGGGGTTTAGCCCAACAGTTCCCAAGTGGTATGTTTGGTACACACAAGCGTTGAAGGAATAACCGAGCCTACACTTAGGCTTAGGTAATAAAACAAAAGATGAGAAGTGAAATTATATTTGCACTTAATTGTTGCTTTTGTCTTCCAGGTTCTCACTATTTATTTCATTTCTATCTCCTCATCTTTTCAGGTTTCAGGTGACAGGGCAAAACAGCTCGATCACTGTTGGTTCTGTTTTCAAAAAGTTGTCAATGAAACCTAAATGTACATAAAATGGTTTGGGCATCATGATGCCTTTAGCTGTGAAGAGGTGGTGGGAAGATATGCTGATCCCCTAAAGACTAAAGAAGACTAAAACTGAAACACTACGAGTGTGACTTAAGAATTATTTTGTATTTGTATACTTTTAGACTGGAAAAAAAAGGAAAGGAGTGCCATACAAAAGACTTTCAGATGTTTTATGACAGTCAGGAATCAGTCAGAAATACGCTGACCCATCCTTTTAGTAACTCCCTGGGTATTTAAAAGTAGAATAAATGAGGCCAAAGGAGCAAGGGAGGCTGTAGGTAGTATTCTACTGGTAGTAGTTTATTAAGTTTTAACGTCTACAAGAGCCCAGAAAACATTCTAACTGCTCTTATAATTTCTAGCAAGATAAATCAATATCCTTGACTTCATAAACTCTTAAGTGGACTCTGGAGAGGTGTTCTTCTGTGTAGAGGCATCTGCACAGATATAAGAGAAGAAAAGGTGAGGAAAACTTTTCTTGCATCCTTACCATAGCATTCAGAAAATTAACAGTCCCTTTTGCATTTAGGAAACAATCATGGAATGAAAATGAAATGGAAATGTCCAGGCCGGATTATGTTTTGGAGAAAAAAAGGGTTCAATGTGCTCAAATATTCTAGTTCTTGTTAGAACTCTGGTAGCAACTTTCATTTACTTATGAAAGTCTTTCTTTAAGGGGATCAAAGTATTAGTTAGCTGGAGATTATGCCTCATGGTGGAGGAGGAATAATCTGTTTTGTAGATACGCTAACTGCACTAACAAAGATGAGATGAGGATTGTTATTTGAGGCAGCTTGGAATGATAATAAAAATCATAATTAAAGTCAAACATATAAAATAATGTTACTTTCCTCTTTATTGTTCTTATGTTTCAGGAAAACGCCATAATCTCCCATTTCATGCTGCAGTTTCAGCACACGATTGCAGCTGCTGTACATACTTGGCAGAAACACACAAATTTCAGTTGTGTAATGCTGTAAGATTCATGTACATCTGTACAGTGATATCATTTAATTATCTGTCATCACAATGTGTTGACTCAAATGAATTGGAGGGCATGGGCGTAATTCAGGTTTATATATATATATATATATATATATATATTTTTTTTTTTTACTTTAATAGATCATGTTTCATTCTTTTATTTATTTTATAATATAAGTCTATAATCTGACAAGAGTATAAAACATTCTTTGTTGTTATGGTTCTGTGTTTACGTATTGTGTGTGTGTGTCGGGGGGCAGGAGTAAGCCATGAAGATTTTAAACCAAGAATCAGGGATCAAAAAACCACAAGTAGGGGCTATCCTCAGTGCTGGGTTGCATGGCAAACGCAGTTCAGGGGGTCGCTTTGGACCATGGTCCGATGCAGGAATCGATGAAGTCAAAGCAGGAACCAATGACGCAAGAATCGTTGAAGCAAGAACTAATAAAGCCAGAGCAGGAACCAGAGTCTGATGAAGTTGGAGCAGATGGAACAGGAACCGATGAAGCTGATGAAACCAGCACAGAACCAGAGCAGGAACAGGAACTGATGAAGCTGATGAAACCAAGACAGGAAGAGGAACTGATGAAGCTCATAGAGCTGATGGGACCAGAGCAGGAGTGTGAGCTGATGAAGCTGATGGAACAGGTACCGATGAGACTGATGAGACCGGGGCAGGAACAGGATCAGGAGAGGATGACTCTGATGAGGCAGGAGCAGGAAGAGAACCAAGGAATCACCCTAGAGAACAGGGTAAGGTGCATCCAGGACCACGGGGATGGGGGAAGCGCCAACATGGAGGAGAGGGACTACTGGCCTCACCTCCTCCTAGAGTGCTCCTTTCCCCACTTAGGGGATATCTCAGCCGGGAAGTGGGGCGGTTGAGGAGCCAACCATTTGCCTCTTTTCTGCAGACTCCTGGGGTCTCCTAGTGCCTAATGTGTGCCTGTGTAGAGCAACTAGTCCACCCCAGGCAAGCAATCCAGGAGCCATGCATCTTCTTCTTCCTCCAAGTGGGAATACCCCCAATGGGCATTCATATCCCCTGCTGGGTCCATTTTATGGTTGTGTGTGTGTTTGTTCACCACATCCACGCCAGCGATAGATGTAGGCATGGTACCACTCCTCTTCTTCCTGAAGTCCACAACCATCTCCTTTGTCTTGCTGACATTGAGGAGGGGATTCCTGTCAGACCACTCTACAAAGCTGCTCACCAGGGTCCTGCACTGTGAGTCCTGACCTTCTCTGAAACAGGCTGAATGGTGTTAAAGGCACTGCAGAAATCAAAGAACAGTATTATCACTGTGTCTCCAACAGCATCCAGGTGTGAGTGAGTGAGCTGCAGCAGCTAGGTGACAGCATCATCCACATCCACATGAGGCTGGTCAGCAAACTGGAGAGGGTCAAGAGCAGGTCTCACCTGTGGACCCAGCCCAGCTAGAACTAGGCTCTGTAGCGCCTTCATGATAAAGACTTGGCAATTTAAAGGCTAAAATAAAATAAAAAAAAATAAATAAATAAATATTTGATATGTATAAAACTGGTTTAATTTTTTTATGTTTTTTTTATGGCTTGTTTTTGATATGTACACAATGTAACTTTTTTGAAGGTGCATCAAAGGGTTAAGGCCTTCATGTTTCTTGGGCGTTGCTAATTGGAGAAGTTCTTGAACTGGAGCACTGTACTTTTCTTTAGTGAGCGTGGTTTTTGTGGGATCAAGGGATACAAGAGATATGATTTCCCCTTTTAGAAGGCCCAGGGCAGGCTTCACAGAAGAAACTCTCTCCCGCAGAAACATTAATAAAGCCATTCACCAGTTTAACTGCTGCATTAATGGATTCCAAGACTGATGTATTCTGCCAGATCTAGTTGAGATGACAATGGACACATCTGAGGTCAGTGAGCAAGGATCATTGCCCTTGGAGAACATCCTCTCTGGAACAATGCTCTACAGGATGAAAGCAAGTATGACAAGTATGTTGGTCAGCCATTCGTGTCTACTACTGCTTAATTTCACCATTAAATGTACTACCAAATGGATTTTTTTTATTTCTTTTTTTTTTTTTTTTCAAAATTGTTTTTGAAATTCTGACCCAGCTACCCCTCTGCCTAAATAAGGCTGTCCTCTTTTCCATTACTGTACAGTGTACAGTCACTCAACCCAACTTATCTCTCAGGTGGTGTGTGCCTCTTTATA
Source organism: Arrhamphus sclerolepis (assembly GCA_037176975.1). NCBI lineage: Eukaryota > Metazoa > Chordata > Actinopteri > Beloniformes > Hemiramphidae > Arrhamphus > Arrhamphus sclerolepis. The sequence goes on along the minus strand of JBAMYA010000018.1, from coordinate 11,625,096 downwards.
AATTGGTTTTACAACTCGCTTCCAAGGTAGAAGAAATGAAGCATGACATGACATGTTGTGAAGATAAAGATGAGGGAGATGGATAATTCTACTCTGACTGGATCTATTATGTCACACTATGCCTCAAATCTGACCAGTCTCACTGAATGACAGACTTTAGGATTTATTCTGTCCCAAGGGAATGCAGAGGGTTTTGTTTCATTGGAGATTTTGATTTGGTGGTCAGAGCAGACACAACATGTGATCCCAAACACATAAAAATGTTTTGTTGTTGTTGTTTTTCTTCATATTATTTTGCCTGTAAATTTTGCATCACAGCACTGCAAGGTCCATAAAGTACCTTACTTTGCCAATGGCCTTTTCATTAATATTCATACTTTTACATTAGGAATTATAAAGACATTGTATTTGAGAATATGATTTTATTTCATTTTATTTTTACATCTGGCCCACATTAAATTTAGTTTATTGAATTAACTGTACAGTGTATGCCCCCTTCTTCTTAATCCTTTTCTTTTTGCCTAATTTTTTTCCACATCACTTTTCCTTATTATTCACTGAACAAAAATGAAGCAAGAAAATTGAAAATCAAATGGGCCATATTAAATACATCCATGTTTCATTACCTTGTAGGTTTAGTAGCATTTACTTAAAGCAGTATTTTTCCTGTAAGACAGTTTCTCACTTTGTTGTAGACAAACACAATACCGCTTCCGTTCATTGAGATTTTAGGGTTTTTGCTTCCTGAAGATGTTTTCATACTACGTGAATTGAAGCCCCACTCCCCAGTAGCAGACCTCTGTGGAACATTGGTGGTCAGCAGTCCGCATTTGATCATTTTGTGTGAACAACTGAAAGACTTGGCAAGGACGAACGTCAATGTGTTATCAAACGTTTGCCAATGATTAGTGGATATTTAACAACCCAAATACCATCAGCTGAATGCCTGTTGAGCTACGTGAGGAGTCATCTGGCAATGGGACGTTGTTCCAGAAGTTGTTGTTTTTTTGTTTTTTTGCTTGTGCAACCATATCCTATAAACAGAACAATGTTCTATAGTCAGTTACAGATCAAAGCACAAGATGCAGTTTTCTAAACCTCAGTAATGTGTCCATGTGTGTGTTTTTTTGTTTTGTTTTGTTTTTTTCAAGTTTGTTTGTCACATACACATATAAAGTGTAACTGGCAGCAAAATACTTGTGTTCAAATTAGTTATTTGAAAACCATCAATTAATTTATTCAATTAAATGTAGAAAATATATGAGCACATAAAAAAATCTATATAAAGTACTTGGAAAAAAAATACACTTGTGAAATCTAAATAGTTTGAAAGGGGTTTTCCAGCAACAACTGTTTCTCTGAAACCACTGCTTATATTTTCCCTCTTAGCATTGTGTTAACAAACAGTGCTCCAGAAAAAAGCCAAAAAATCTGCATTTAAAGAGTTCTGCTTACCTGCTGATGATCATTTCATCTAGGGTGATGATTAACAGCACCCTGGGAGGTAGGGGGTACTTTTCAATGTCCACATTACTTTTTTTATTTCTTTATTTTAGTCTTTATTTGTGTTAAACAAATAATGGCAGCTTGAAAAGAAAAGTTAAGTAACTACGACCAGAGGATGTTTATTGTGTTCTTATACAACAAAATAATAATTTGATATGATCTAATTTTGCAGTTCAAGAATAAAAAACAGTGTTGCTGTTTGAGGTATCATTTATTAATGTGTTTGCTAAAGGATCCTGTAATAGATTCATAATTCTTTCTTTTTTTTTTTTTTTCTTCCAGGAGATAAGCAGTGCTTTGGCTGCTATGAGGACTAATCATCACATTGTTCCTGATGAATAGAAAGGCGAAATGATTATGCATTCTTACAAAAACTCTTAATTAGCAAAATCTCTTCTTCAATCAAGTATCTAAATTACATTTGTACAGTTCAATGATTACTGACCAAAAGGATGATTCCTGAGCTGTAAAGAATAAGCTGCCCCATAAATGGTCCCACTGAATGGCTGACCACTCTGAATGAATCATGTTCTAATAATTAAATTGTATGGCATACCGAGAGTGTTAACTTTAGTGGATGCACATTGAACGGTTCTGACTTCTCAAAAGGCTTTTAAAGAAATTAAGTGATAGGCTTAGACAATAATTTCTCTTTTCTGGGCCATTGATTGTTCTTTTTTTTTCCCTTTCTTTTTTTGGGGCTCTTCCAGACACATTTTGCTCCTCTACTTAAGATTTATATTCCAGGACCCTTGCCTTGTGCCTGTAGCCTCCGACAAGTCAACCCTGCAAGATACAAGATACAAGGGACTGAGCATAAATGTTACTTTTGAAATGTGGTTCTTAAAGTCTTTCTATTGAGCTTCCATCTCCATGAGTTTCTTACTTTGCTGCTTTAAAAAAGTGATTCATTCAACTATCGTATTTGGTAAGAAAAAAAAGAGAAAGAAATGAAAAGAAAAGAAAAGAATGTAGAAAAGAAATGTAAGCCCACAATTTATAGAACAAAATTAAACTTTCACAGAATACTGACATCAGTGTGGTGGTCAAGAATATAGAATAGGCTAGAAACAGCTAATTACACGAGTTTTATGTCTGTTATAGTGACAATGTTTAACATAAATCAGAATCTGAGTATATGGATATAGAGCACACCTATCTATTCTGCAAATTCTGCAAATGTTCACCTTTAATTTGCATGATCTATCACTGACAAATGTATCACTTGTATCATGCTAATGGATGTACTTAACCTTTAAAATGACAAGCTGGTCCAGGTAGTTTAATAGTGGCACTGAAATATAGACAACTTGGTGTCTTCTTCTTACATACAGTATCAGGAACATTTGCTCAGCTTATCAACAATGCCAACATCTGATTTATTTTTCCTCCCTCATATCACAACAACGCATTTTTATTTTTTGTTTCTTGCTATTTATATTTTCATTTGTTTATTTATTTATTTTTTTGGCCCCAGTAATTACTAATAATTTCTAATGACTAATAATTTCCAGCCATCTGTTTGCATCTGGCTATTAATCATAACATCAGCATCTTTTTGCTGTAAAGGGAAGCTGGACACCTTTAGTTTCTGTTTTTCTAAGACATATCCACATAAAATAAGTATGTCTCACAATATTATTTCAATAATCAAAGACAATGAGTATCCTCCTCCTTTTTCTTAGTCCCTTTTCCTTTCCTCTCCCAAGCTTTTGAAATTTGAAAGCAACTGCATTTCTATTAGATTTTCAGCTATCCAAAGGGGTTTTTACTGATATCAAACTTCTTTCTGATCAATAAGTTGAACTGTATGCCAGTGCCATTCATCACCTCCAAACCTTCACTCCTGTTGAGTTATAGATCTCCTATGCAGTGTGTATATAAAATTACTCATAAAGACTGATTAGGACCAAATCAGAACCTTCCTCTCCTCAAAAATATATCTCTCCTAAACCTCATATCATAAAAAAATAGATTTCTGGAATAAAGTAGCCTTATGATCGACGAGCATTTCCAAGTGCAAGGCCAGGGTATTGTGTTTTCCATGAAGCTTATTTTATAGGGTCCATGATAGATGTTGTTTAGAGCGATTTAAGCGGCCCTTATGCTGGTGTCAGCATCTGACCCTTCTGCAGTGAATAAGCTATCAGAAGGAGAGAGAAGAGGCAGAAGTGAAATATGGAAGGAGGGACATGCATGCCAGATAAACTCCTGCATACTGGGCACTGGTCCAGTTCTAAGAGGGGAATGCCTTCAGTCTTAACTGCAGAAAACATATTGGTACTGTTCTGCCAATTAAGTCCACTAACAGTTCATCTCCCAAAAATATATTTATATGAATAATTATTTAGAAAGATGAAATAAATATAGGAAGTCTCAAATATGAGCCATTGCCCGTACCAGTAGAAAGTGAACCTAATTTCCTCATTACTCTCATTAGTCTCACAATTAATGAATGATTATGTAGGAATCTGCATAGAAAGTACATACAAATACGGGGGGGGGGGAGACACTCCATGTCCAAATTCAAACTGAAATTCTGCCAGAAATGAAAAGTGCTGGCACAAAAACTGTTCTTCATCATACAGACAGGTCATTTAGGGCTGTACTGCAAACCCACTGGAACAATAACCCCATCTCCCCTCTTTCCACCAACCCTTATAATATAGATGCTGCCCCAAATGAGTAGTTGGGGTTGTCATGTGAAATTGAGACCTATTGGTTGTAATCAGGAAATGCGACAGGCCTGTCCCCTCTAAGAGCAGGTCACCTCTGGTCCCCCACCCTTTTTCTGTTCTAGTCTGTTCAGCCTTCATGAGTCCCATGTTTTATTCCCTATTTCTGTCTGCTCACATTGGCCTTGTCATTTTTCACCCTGCTGACTGATTACTGGTTACACTGTTGAGCTGAGCTCTACTTACCGCTTCTTTTCCTCTCTGACTTTATGACATTATTACATGCCTTTATCACCACCATCAATACTCTTGGCCCCATGGTGGGATGTTTCAACACCTAGTTCAGAAAAGACACAAAGACCAAAGTTTAGCCCACAAATCTATAATATACACTAGCAGTCATGGCACTGTGTTCTAGAAAAAGGCCTGAAACATCAGAACATCATCTAAATTGGTTCAATATAAATTCCCTGTTACTTTGTCAAAATTTCCTTTGTGAATCTTTTATGTATTTCAATATTTGCATTCAGAGAATGAAATTAATATTAAGAAGAAATCATTCATTGAGATCGGGAAGATTAATAAATGCATTATTAGACAAACTTATGATAACAGCAGTGAAAAACAAATGTTTGGAACTTTCTTTGGTTTCATTTATTACAATTACAATTATTACAATAATCCCTCAAAATGGCAACTGTAAGTTCAACACGTCTACCAGCATCAATTCAATTCAAATCAATTCAAAAGATTTTTATTTTGAACATGATGGCATTATAAAATAACAAACATGCCTAAACAAGACATGCCAAAGAGACAAGTGTTATGTTTTTTGTTTTGTTTGTTGTTGTTGTTTTTTTCAGCAGTTTTAACATGTTTGAAAATGCTATCAAAATAACATCACGTGAAAAATGAAAATAAATGAAAACGCAGCAGTAGATCCCATTTCATTAGCTACATTTGGTGCTTTAAAAATGTAGTGGTAAAGTAGTTAAAGATTTAAAAGTCAACATTACTGCGTTTTCTAGAGCAGCAAGTACAAATTCAAGCATTGAGCTTTTTCGGAAGGCAAAGATTTGCTCATGTTGTTCCTGTTTTGCATTGCAGATGACCTAGGCTCCCCCATTAAACTTCCATCTAGATTCTCCAACACCGAGAACTCATGGACTGCTCTGCCGTCTAAGATCCTGATTTTTTAGATGTACTTAAAAAAAAAAAGAAAAGAAAGAGGCATGCTTCTCGATATAATGATACATTTCTATTTGGTGTTGAAACAAACTGTAAAACAGTGATGTATTCTTCCTTATAAATGGCTATTTGTGATCTTTCTTGCTACTCAGTCACTGAAGCTTTTCTTATCATCTCAATAGATGTGTCACATTAAAACCTTAAATGTTTCATTTAGGTCTAAGCAGTTAAGTTGAAAGCACATAAAAAGATAATATTCATTTCAAAGCCAGATATGGAGATTGAACCATGAAAATGGAAATGATGGGAGGTCACCTTTGCGTTAACACCTTGCTGCCGACCACTCCAAAGATTCTCCTGAGTAGAGACCGTCTCTGTCTTATTCAGGAGTTTAACGGGTAACTGTAACATGAGTTATGCCTTAAGTTTAACTACAGTGTATGAACATGTGGGTGTGCATACTTTAACGTATATTGAAACAACACCTGAGATAAGGAGACAAGCGGCAAAGGTAACATGGTAGGCTTCTGGTAATGAGGAATTATATCTCACAGACACTGCCAGCATTTATTACGTTTAATTTAAATTCACTTTGAAAAAAAATCCAATTTAGTGATACAATGTTTGTTGTTCAAATGTTCATCTTCAAAGCTGTTTGTAAAATTGCAAAAAGAAAACAAGTAATAGGCTGCTTATCAATAGTTTACAGTCATTTTCCCGCTAATTTAGCGAAACTACATTTTCCTGTGAGTGTACATGTCCTAATGGCTTATTTCAGTGCAGTCACGCCAGCCTGTCCCTGGGTGGATGTAGAAAAGTGTCCCTGTGTGCATTCATGAGTGTGTTTGCATTGTGCGGTTGTGTTTTGTGCACGACAGCATGGACGCATGCAGCAACTTGATTGAAGCGGTGAATTTTAACATGTGAGAAGCGTAATCTTGTCCCACAACAGAGTGCTTCAGGGTCAGAGGAGCGCTGCACTGGTGGCAATTACTATTGACATCACGCTAATTGTAGCTGAATAATTAATTCTCACTGTTGTGGAGTACAAGGATCTGAAAAGGTGAGCTGTATGTAAGAGAATTTAACGTGTAGGAAAATGACAACAAATTGGAATTTGGACTATTTATCAGACAAGAATAATAGTTAACACTTACAGAGACACTCTAGCCATTAAAGCTTTAAAGATCACAGTATACCAATATATAACAATTACAATCTGAAGCATAGTCATTTGGCAACCATCCTATAGTTAATTTGAAAGCAACATTTATTCATTTATTTGTTTGTTCATTTTCATATATATATTTAAAGATATGCATTTTGACAAGTGTGTACAAAAAAAGGAGACACAGTGAACACTTGTAATGAGATTTGTAGCACTTGTCTGCCCTCTGTTGGACACAGAGTTATATTCCATGTGTTACTTTTTTTCATGCCATCATTTATTTAACCAAAAGAGGGAAGAGATGTGAAGAAATTGTGTGGACAGTACTAAATAGTCCCTTGGTACTTTCATAAGATTTAAAATGTTAGTAGAAGCTAGGTGCTGATAATTATCAGCCCTTGATTAATTTGTCAAAAGAAGGTGTGCAGACCTTTGTAAAAGCAGACATTTAGGCAGGTTTGCTTGTCTGGAGCACAAAACCATTCCATCTCTGTCTCTTGGGCTGATAGTCCCACTCACCAGCTAATAATGTTGCATCATGGTGGAAACATCCTGCCACCCTTTTATTCTACATTCGCAAGTTATGAAAAAATATTCCACAAACTGAAACAAATTACTTGTTGAACTGATCCAATCATTTCACCATTTAGCAGATCTCACTTGTGAAGAAGAGACAGTGAGCTGAGACTGCATGAGGCTTCACGAATGTGGTTGTTTCTCTGCAAACAAACGACTTTGGCGTATCAATATCCCTGTATTCCTCCGACCTACAGCTAATGCAGCTGGAGGACTTCATCCAAAATGATTACACTTACAAAGTCGCAAACTCCTTCTGGTTCCCCATTGCTTTAAAAACTCTGTCAATTAACACAAAATGAAATGTTTAGGCCTGTCCATAATGCAAGGAGGCGGAGAGTCTCATTGATGCATGTGCATCAGTATCAATGCTCCATTCAGTGAATACAGTAAAATAGCACACAACTGAACGTAATGATAGCCAACAGTTAACGGGTTAATGATTCTTGAGTGATAACCAGTGGCTTAAACTGTCAGAATCAAGCTCAACAAGAATGAGAGCAGTGCTGAACAGGAAACTTAAAACTAATTTCAAGCCAGCCCACAACGTCCAAAATTTAGCAAGTCAAGATTTTTAACATGATTTTGACATGTTTGTCAAATGAACAGCACTGGTGGGAGCCTGAATCATGAACCGTTCAGTTCAGTGGGTCGGATGCAGTTTGAGCTCCAATTAAGTACTGAATGATTCAGCGAGGGAATATTTTTAAATGGATCTATTTCATGAACTAATTGTAGTGATTCAATAGACAAGCAAGCGATTAAATGTTGAGAGATGACACAGATAAATACCTGGAGGTAATCTAAAACTGAATCATGCATATCTGTGACAAATGTTGATGAGAACCGCAAATGAAGCAAACTTTTATTATATATACACGCACAAAGTGGTTGTTTTGTTTTGTTTTTTTGCTTGTTTGTTTTGTGTATTTTTTATTCATTGTTTTGCTTTTGGTAACATTTTTTCAAAAAAAGAAAAAGGAAAAAAATTGCACAAAATAAAGTTATATGTTGTCCAAATGTTTGTTTCCAAACACTAAGTATCAGCGTAATCAGACATTTTTTTTAATGTTTCCTTTTTTTTAATAGTGTTATACTCTACACAATTTTTACACACAAAAATATTGTACAAATAAATTTTAATTTAATTTGATCAAATCAATCAATTATTTCTACAGTGTTTATTGCAATACAAATAGGTGCTTTAGTGGTGAGAAGCAGTGGCAAGAAAAAACTTCCTTTTAAGAGGAAGGAAACTTTGAGCAGGACATGAATATTAATACTAAGAACTATATGTACTTACATTATGACTAAGATACCGTTAGTAAATGAACACTTCGAGCCGACTACTAAGATAGCTGGAAGCAGTGAACTCTGGGATGGTCAGAGGACGGACAACTATATATAGACAGGTGCAGGTAGTGAACGCTACCATGGTCAAAGCAGAAAGGCCTGCAAAAATATCAGGGGAGTGGCAGTGTCAAGGACAACACAAAACTGCAAGGATAAGAACACAAAGTTAATACAAAATTCTCATAATTAACAACTGGAGGTTAGCCTGAAGCAAAGAAAAAGGAGAAGAGGAAAAGAAGGAAAAGAAAGACAGGTGAGGGCACCGCTCAGCAGATCATATTTGTGTCATCCTGCAACGTTGGCCTGATAATCCTGCTCTAACCTTCCTGTAACTGTAGGAATACTTTTGGCCCTGACACAACATTGGTTTATACCAAAGGCTTTACTAAACAGGAAGGTTTTAAGTTTGATTTTAAAAGTGGAGGATGTGTCAGCCTACTTAACCCAAACATACCAAACCTAACCAAACATAGTAAAGGTGGCCAATGGTAAATAGATCATCCTTCCATTTTATTTTTAGATATTCTAGTAACTCCAAGAAAGCCTGCACTCTGAGAACAAAGAGCTCTGTTGGGATTATATGCCGTTGTCAGGTCTTGTAGCTGTTAAGGAAATGCATGCAAGTAACAGAATTTTGTAATCTATTCTCTCGCTGCTGCGTTTTGAATCGGCTAAAGGCCATTCAGAATGACCTGGTCATCCAGCTAAGAGCACGTTACAGTAATGTAGCCTCGAAGTGACAAACACATTAGTCTGCACTCCTGACCTCACTGATATTATGGAGTTTGAATTTCTAGTCAGGTTCAGCATGTTGACATTCTTCTCTGTTTTGTTCTTCCTGTCAGCTCCTTCCATCTTCTCTGCACACAGAGATCTTTCTGGTGCTTCATCCACGTCACGTCATCCATGAAAGGACAGATGTGTAGTGTGCAGATGTGTCAAAGGAGTTATCTCTATCGCTTGTTTTGGCTTGTTGTTTTCTTTACCGGAAGTGGTCATGCCTGTAAAAGCCTTAAATGCAGTGTGTTACTGCCACCTAGTGCTCAAGTTTTTAAGTTCTTCTGACCTTTGACCTTCTTGAAGAGACAAGCAAATCAATTCATCTATGAGATAAGTTGTCCTTTCAAAAAAACTTCAATAAAGAAATCCATCTGAAAACCAGAGGGGAACAACTTGCTGTTTAGTTCCAGTTTCATAGCATCTGATGTGAGGATATCTACGAGACTGCCACAAAGTAGCCGACATCGTCCTCTCAGTGTGACAGCACAGACGAGGCAAAAACTGAATTCAAAAAAAAAAACAGCATTGCCCATTCAAAGACAGCCACTATACCCTGATAGAGATGATAGAAGACTCACCATGTGGTTTAAAATGATATTACTGATTTAAAATGTATATTGTTAATGTTGCTTTACCTATCTTCTGAGATGACCCATTTGTGTTTCACCTTACCAAGCTTTCATTAAAAAAATAAATAAATAAAAAATCTCTTTATAATTCATTGTGATTTATTGGGACTCTTCCTAATGAGTTACCACTGCACTTTTTAGATTAACTTTGTAAATAATTGACAAACGAGAACAAACTATTTTCTTTTCCTCTTTTAAGAAACAAGAAAAAGATTTAAAGCCTTGATTTATCAGCATCATTTCTCAAATGTGGGAAGACACTTTCATTCACTTTATAGTGAGACAATGTTGCCATCTAGTGATTAATCAGTGACAACTCCTTCAAACCCAAAGTTTCTTAATGTGGAAGAGACATTTTTCTTCTGATTGTTATTTCCTCTTCACATTTGGAGAAACTGATTTTTAAGTTTGTTAAGTGGTTTATTTTTAAATAAAAGGGTATAACATATTGCACTTAATGTTTTGTATGGAGTTGATAACAATAGCTTAGGCCTTAATAACATATAACCTTCTATTTTCAAGCAGCTGAGTGGTGCTACATTCAAATGTGTAAAAAGGAAATGCTTTGACTGCAAACTGACTGATGTGCAAAATATTTAAGAATTATTTATTCATCTCAAACACTTGTCTTTTTGTGCACCTGTTTGAGCTCTGGTTTTACAGAGTTAAAATGTGTTCTTGTGAGGCATATGCTCAAACAAATTTTAAATAAAGAGAATTGATCTTTTTTTTCACTTTAATATTTTTTTTTAATCTTTCTTGAGAGTTTGGATTAATTTTCATGAGATTGAGATTGTCATGTAAAAAACAAAAAGTACACATTTCATTTCTGAGATTTTACACATCAGGGAAAAACATATAATTGTCAACTGGTCTTAATTAGGTCTTAAAAATATGCAGAGACGTTGCATTGAATTGTGTGTAAAGGGCTGCCAAGAGAAAGTCTCTTCTGATGAAAAAGAGCAGTTTAGGTTTGCACAGCTGCATCTGAACAAACCATAAGATACAACATCTCGTCCCATCTGGCTAGCACAGTGGTAGAGGACTGATGGCAGGTTGATGGGGGTCTGCTGGAGACAAACAACCGCTCACACTCATACCTAACGGCAATTTAGAAACACCAACTAACCAAAACATGCATGTCTTTGGAGAATGGAAGGAAGCTGGAGTACCCAGAGACAACCCACACAATAACTGGAAGAACATGCAAACTCCACACAGAATGGGCCCTGTGGAGACTTGAACCAGGAACCTTCTTGCTGTGAGGCAACAGTGCTGAGACGAGACGAGACAAGAAGAGACGAGACGAGACAGATAAGATCGCCTTTTTACTATACCCTGTGGGGAAATTTACATTTCAGCAGCATACAAGAAAATATATTTTAAAAAATTATAAATAACAACAATTTATAAATGCAAAGCTTTTATACATATATTAAAAGTAATTAAAAAGTAAAGTGTGTCTTTTTAGCCTGCATAAAATATTGCACAATGTTATTGCAAATTATCATCATCATCATCATTATTATTGGTATTGTTATCCATTTAAAACCACCAGGCCACCGTGCTGCCCCCCATCAGAAAAAGAACCAGAGCCGGAGCTGGAGCCGGAGCCGGAGCTGGAGCCGGTGCTGGAGCTGGAGCTGGAGCTGGAGCTGGTGCTGGTGCTGGTGCTGGTGCTGGTGCTGGTGCTGGTGCTGGAGCTGGAGCTGGAGCTGGAGCTGGTGCTGGAGCTGGAGCTGGAGCTGGTGCTGGAGCCGGTGCTGGAGCCGGTGCTGGTGCTGGAGCCATTGCTGGTGCTGGTGCTGGTGCTGGTGCTGGTGCTGGTGCTGGAGCCGGAGCTGGAGCTGGTGCTGGAGCCAGAGCTGGAGCTGGTGCTGGAGCCGGTGCTGGAGCTGGTGCTGGAGCCGGTGCTGGAGCCGGTGCTGGTGCTGGTGCTGGAGCTGGAGGTGGAGCTGGTGCTGGAGCCGGTGCTGGAGCCGGTGCTGGAGCTGGTGCTGGAGCTGGTGCTGACCATACGTGATCCGGGCCGCTATCTGATCAGGTGGGCCACGGAGGGTCTGCGGGCCACAGATCGGGTCACACCCAACACTATCAAAATACAAACGTCATCAAATAAGTACCTTTTTATACTTTGAACAATGATGATAAAAATGAATAATTTTTGTTTAGCAGCATATTTAAAAACAAAACAAAAAAACAAGTCATTAAGGAACCTACCATCATGATTCACTTAGCCTTCATTCAGCATGTTACTAAAGTCAACGTTTGGCACAACATATTCAGACAACAAAGATAAATAAAAGAAAGAGAAAGTTATCTCTCAAGGTGCAATCTGCTGATAATCAGAAGAAGACAATATTTAGAAAATGAAATGACATACCAATTACATTATTTTGTTTTTCCCTGATCTGACAGTAAGGCTTGACTGTTTGATTATTCAGATATTTACTTGGTGTTAATGGTTTCATTTTCAAGATGAAGCTTAGAATTCCAGGTAACGGAATATGTGAATGTCAGAATTTTGTTTTCAGTTCAGAATCTGGACCAAACAGCTTGTGACAGCCCCCCTAGTGTGAAGAGAAGGCTGCCAAATAGAGAAAAATACTTATAGCGAGAACAGTAAAGTTTAACCTGATCTTATAAGATTTCATTTATAAATTTAGCCCGAACTGTGGAACATGAGGGAGTTCAATTAATTAGTAAGATGCTAATTTCTAGATGTTTTCTTTATCACATTTTTGTGCATATAACCTGCTCAGGAATGAAAAACCTGTTCAGTTGGATTTATTAAGGGTGCTAAGTGAAAGCATGCTGTTACAGTGGTTCAAAATGTTTTGCGGTTTGTGACACATGAAAATAGAATGTACAATTAAGTTGGTGATCAGAACAAAATGTACTATGTTAATGTTTTCTGCTTCATCTGATTTGCAGCTGGGTTCACTTTATACTGCTGATATTGGATAATAAAAAAACGCTGTCTATAAATACAGATCTTGAATAAATGTGTGATGTAATGACTCAGGAAACAGCACCAATGAGGGACAGACTGGCAATGGACAGGTCTGTCAATCAATGTCCCTCTATTTAAGCAGCAGAATGTTGGTTCCTGCTCCTTATAGGAATAATCTAAATTAAAAATGAGAAACCTGTAGACTGTTGCTGTTGTTCTTCGCTGGCTGAGTAGCATGGGGTTGTTACAGTGTCCAGTTTCAAGCATCTCCACTGCTGTTAATTTATTAGAAAAAACAGAAGGTTTTGAAGTGCTTTCAATGGTAAAAGTCACACCACATCTCTCAGATTATTGTGGATTTAGCTTTGCTGTGTATTGATGAAGACAGATTTTTCAGCATCAGCGACAGAGATTAATGAAACTTCATGAAGAGATGGAATGCATATTAAATGTGTGTGATTAATAAAGAGCAGTATAGTATAGTATAGTATATCTGTTCAGTTTTAAAATTCATAAATAAGTTACAATTCCTTGTGGTACAAATAGTTGTTTAATGGTAATGTCTTACTGAGCCAATGTATAATTTACTTTCCTGAGGAGGGTTTATGATTACCATTTAATTCAATATCATAACGAAGCAAAACTTAGCCACTCAATTCTGTAAATTGCTATAATTCACTTAAAAAGTGAATTATAGCAAGTGAGTTTTTTCAATGATAGCGTTAAAGGGGAAAAAAAACACAAAACATGATCAGATAGCTTTGCATGGTTAAAGTCCACTTCTCTTTAGCACCCCCTTCTGGTTGAGAGGCACAATTGTCTGTTGCCACCATTGTAAATGTTGTTGCTATCAAAGCCCGCCACATTGCCTCATCTGCAGGCTTCTATTATAAAATAAACTATGAACCAGTGAGCAAACAAAAAACTTGAGTGAAACAGCCTAATGTCAACCAAATTCAAACGCACAGGATGTGAAAGGAAAAAAAATATGATTCAATAATAATCCAATAACAGCAAGGCTAGGACACCACTCAACTAGCAGCCCTTTGCCTTTCTTAGATCACGCCAGCAAGTATGCTGGTCTAATACTGACTCATGTGGGAGATGCTGCTGACAGTGCTCTCTCTTTTCCTCGCCTCTTTTGATACAACCCTCTTCTCTCTCTTTGCTACCTCTGCCATAAACGTTCATTGTGAGAATGTAAGTTATACAGCGTCATTTAGCGTCTGGCACATAGTAAACACTGTGACTATGAGTTGCAATGTTGGATTATTAAAATCATGTATGAGTTGTTTGTCTTTCTGTAAATTTGCTTCCAAATATTGATAATTTGCTTATCTGTTTTAGTGTTACCACTTTACAATAAAGGTACACAAAATTTAGCTTAATTATCACTACATTATCGCTTAATTATCAAAAAGCAAACCATGAAATAACCACTACTTAACCATTAGTTGATCATAAGTTGTAAAGAAGGTTTTAAGGAAATTAATGCATATGTGGCAGGAGGTCACTAAGACCTAAACAGCAGAGATCAATCAAGTGACAGGAACGGGAGGAGGGATTGATTGGCAGCAGGTGTGACTGGAGAAGTCACCTTTTAAATCCTTTGTGCATGCCAGGGCTGGGACTGTTTGATTCCCTGTGGCTCTGGTAGGATAGACTTTTAACATTGTTTTATATTCATGTTAGTATTTTATTTGATAGGGTATGGTAGGGGTGCTTGCACACTGAGGTATGGTATTTTAATACTTATAATTGTGGGTCTAACACCTTGTGTTCTAAACATTGCTTCTGTTTGTTTTTAGGCAAAGCACTGACTGCAGTTTTGTTTTATATTACACATATTTTGGTTTCATTATCATTTTTACTGTTTAAATATCAAATTATTTTAGAATCTTAACATTCTGTCTCCTTTTTGCTTCTAGTGCTGTGCGTGTGAGGTCTTCCATTCATCGGTGTGGTTGATACTGGGAGTTCACTTTCGATGGTGATATGGTTTGCGGCTGCATGTTGTATTAATGTAGTGTTTTATTTGAAGTGTATTGGTATTATATTTCTTCTGAATATTTAGTATACTCCCAGTGTCCCAGCCAGAGTGGTTGGTGCCAGCTGTAGTACGATTGTCTGTCCGCTTGTCTTTTCTTGCTTGTATTTTAGAACAGTAATCGCACTGAATAAATGGCATGACCCACACAGCCTGTTTTGGCTTCTTAATTCGAGCCCTTGCTTCTCTAAACCTTTCTAAAGGTTACACTTAGTGGTCAAGGCATCAAAACAAAATGAGCAACTAATCGAGGAATATGCACTTCCTCATTTTCTACGGAAAATTAAAGCAACGCTATGGAACCTGCATTGTGTCCCGGCATTGAAATCAGATTCATATAAATTTCAGGACACATGATTTCTGGCCACATGACAATGTTTATGGACCATTTGCTCTTTCGTAGCTTGTACGGAACATCGAGTCCAACTGTCCTTAATTTCATCTCATATTCCACTTTTTTTTTTTTTTTTTTTTTTTTCCTGTTAATTTTGTTGAGACTTTTTTTTAAAAAAAAACACCCTGGTCTAACAAAACCCCCCCTTTTCTTTTTCAGAGTCC
>JBAMYA010000018.1:11585921-11606963 GCA_037176975.1 Arrhamphus sclerolepis | reverse complement strand
ATGCTTTTTAAGTTGTCATATCTACAGGCACTCTTTGTTTTTAGTGCATATAAACAATTAATAGATTTAAATTGGCATTTGCTTTTCTTTCGTTCTTTTCTTTCTTTTTATACAGACGAGCCACATTGTCATGCTTTTTAAGTTGTCATATCTACAGGCACTCTTTGTTTTTAGTGCATATAAACAATTAATAGATTTAAATTGGCAATGCTAGTACAATTCCAGTTCCCAAAAAATGTGATGTTGTGTAAAACGTAAATAAAAATGAAATGCAATGATTTGCAAATCTAAAAAAGAAAAAGGTTTGATACCCATCATCTGTACCTACTTATTGCTGTGCAGTGTCACAGGGGTCTGCTTAAGCCTATCCCAGCACTCTTTGGGCAAAAGGCAGGGGTACACCCTAGACAGGTCACCAATTCATCTCTGGGACTATTTTATTACTATCAGAATATATTATGTGTTGTGGCAGGGAAACATGCAGGACAATGGTTTTCAGTCACTAAATTTGGACACCTTTCCTCTACACAGAGATTGTATCCAGCAGGGTGAAAAAAAAGGGGTTACAGAGAGTGTGAATGGGACTTCAAAGACAGCGCAATATGTGAATGGGTGATAGTGACTTGTACTACTTTGAACTGTCTAGAAATAAACTTCATAAATACAGTCTATTTATCATTTAACTTTAAGTCAATATCCTGGCTCGGACAGGACATACAACATAAACCGAGTGCAATTTGGTCAAATAAAGTTATTTATTTAACATCAGCAATTCTGTAGGTTTGTAAATGGAAACTAAAGGAATCTAAACTACTACCAAAACAACAAAACCTCCAATAGAGAAAGGTGAACAAAATTAACAATTCAAAGAGAGAGAAATAAAGACATAACAAGAAAGCCTGTTTGAATAGAATTAATTTACAGAGCTCTTAATGAGTGCTAGAAAGAACAAAACCACTAAAAAAATAAGTGAAAAATAAGTACTGCACAGAAACTCAGCTGTTTAATATACGTATTAAGAGGTCCGACACGTGAAACACATAAAAACACAAGTGTACAGTTCAAGACAACAGTTTCAATGTCACAGCTGCACACAGAGGCTTAGAAATCTGATGGTTCTCAGCTTCTGCAGACTAAATGGTATTCACAGTGTTGAATTCTGGGTAATTTGAATGTGACTGGAAGGATGGAAGAAAGCCACATCAGTGGTATCCCCAGGTCCCGGCAGGGAGGTGGGGTGGAAGATCCTATTTTGTTAGATAGCCAATCAGATGGGGAATGTCATGGACAGCAGCATTTATCTTCCTGTTTTCCCCAGACTCCCTGTTTTCGCCAGGCCACCACACCCTGGAAGATAGGTAGTGCAGATTGACAGCCATAATGCATGCCCTTTTTTATTTTATTTTTATTTTTTTGGGAGGGGTGTGATGCAGTTATGGTCCCCAGTTAAAAATACTTTTTTTGCTTAAAGCAACACCACATAAGACTGTGCTCTTTAGCACCCTCTCTGGTTGAGAAGCACAATTGTTTGTTACAGTAGTTGTAAATATTTTTGCCTCATTTCCCAGCTTCTATTACAAAATAAACTATTATAGAGTGAGCAAACAAAGCACTTTAGTAATACAGCTTAAGATCAACCAAGCTCAAAAGCACAGCATTTGGAAAGCAAAAAAAGAAAGAAAGATTTGCTTATCCAATAGCAGCGAGGCTAGGACACTATCCCACTAGCAACCCTCCGGTCACAGCTCAGGCCAGCAGTATGCCGTTCCAGTACTCACTTGTATGTGGGATCTTGCTTATTGCGTTCTCTCATTTTATTGAATCTTCTGACAAAACCCTCTTTGCTTTCTTCACTGACGTTAGTTGTGATCACGTACGTTAAATATGTTTACCTGGTAGTTAGCATCTTGCTAACTCCACATAGTAAACATTGTAACCATCGCTGCCATGTCAGATTATTAAGCAAGTTGGAGTTGTTTCTCTTTCTGTAAATTTGCTTACAAATTTTGTAATGCACAGTCCTAACGTATTTTAACGGCGGGGACCCAGGGTGTGATGTAAGTGCTTTTTGTCTCGTTAGCTACCGTTAAAATAATTTCTGTCTCAGAGTTCCTTACAGCCACAATAGTAATCGTGACACTTGATTATTATTAGTTAGCTGATTATCCAGTCCACATTTTTTTTTTCTAAAAGTAAGAAGAATGAAATTCACATAAACCTGTTAAAACTTTTTTACTTATGTGCCTTCTTTCTTTCCATTTTCTTTTACAACCTTGATATTAAAGTAATATTTTACACTGCAGAATATTGTACCAATATACTACACATAGTCTACCCTCCTCAGAACAATGTGATTAAAAACAGTTGCAATTTCACAACTGTAGATCCATATTACAACTTTTTATACATACAGTCGGATTCTTGAGGGATGTCGTCTTTATGTAAGCCCTTATGAACTTCTCCTATCATCATTCTTTAATCTTGGGATTTTTTTTCCTAGAAAGTTTGGAAAAAGTGCCTAAGAAATAAGGTCATTTTTGGACAATTTAGCCGTATCTGTGGTCTCAGCATACCATATGGACCATGTTTATTTATTTTCTGACCTGTTGGCCTCTTCTTGTTTGTATATTTGTGGCTATGGGTGTGGTGCTCCTTCTTTCCCACTGATTGCATAAGCCTACGCACCTTCTATTACATCATCATGCTAGAGTACTTAACCTCTCTTTCCCATCTACTCTGTCAGATTGTTTGGCCTGCCAGTGTTACACTGATGTGGATGCCACCAAATCTGCAAGTTTTTACCTTTTTTTTTTATTATTCCTTCTGTTCTTGGCCTGTGAGATTAAACTGATTTCTTTTGTGAGCTCCAGGTTCACTACCTTGTCACCCTGCTTGTTAGCCTAGCCAGCTGACTAGGTCAACTTGGTACAGCTTTCCGCGCTTTCACCTCAACTCATCTCAGTCAAATATATTCATCAGCTACACCTGCTCTCCTGCTAAATCCTCTCTTCCACCTTCTTGCTCAGCATTTATGAAACAGATGGGCTTCATCGCTCAGCTGCTCTATGCCTTAACATGCATTAGCTCGTCTCTACTACCCAAATTCAGCATCGTCACTCCGTCCCCTCCCTTAATGCTCAGATTGGAAGTGTTGTCAATCATTGCCACTCCAAGTTCCACTTTTGTGCTGAATTAACTTTAGCTTTCTCATCACTTAAGTAAGTAAAATTTATTTACATAGCACTTTTCACAGAGAAAACTCATAAAGTGCTTCACAATAAGAGTACAAAGGTGAAAAGTTAAAACCATAAAACAGGTGCGCAAGGAAAATATAATCCATAAAAGCACAAGACCAAAGACAAATACCAACAGTATCACTACGACCTCTTACTAAAAGCCTGCCTGTACAAGAATGTTTTTTAAAAATGTCAACAGTAGCTGAGTCCCTCAGGTCCTGAGGGAGAGTATTCCAAAGCCTGGGTGCAACAGACTGGAAGGCTCTGTCACCATTTTATTCTTTGAACAACAGACACTTGTCTTAAATGACATGTTGTCTGACATGTTGTCTCAACTAACACAAATTAAAATTGTATAGGAAGAACAGTTCAGGACTCTTTGTATTACAATATTTCTGTAAATACTCATTTCAATTGAAGGAAATAGTTCAAGGCAGACCACTTTAGAGAAGTTAAATGGTTTCCTCTCTTTTGTTCTTGGTTAGTTTGAGATGTTTTTGGTTAGCATTCTTTTGGAGGTTCTGCCATTGAAACAGTTGTCTGACACTGAGTCTTACATCTCTCTCCAGGATGCCCTCCTAGTCCAAATTCATTGTTCCCAAGGCAGACAGAAAGCCCAAGAAAACAGACTTGTAATACAACTTAGCCCCTTTCTTAAGACACGGTTTTTGTATTTAATTTGATCAACCTTGTGGAGCTTTAACTCTCCTCTTAATCTTGTTTATGTTGTACACTTAATCATAACTGCAAGATGGATGATTGATTGTATGATTGAAGGAAGCCCTCTTGAATATCAAGACAAGCTATTTATTTATCGCATATTTAAGGGCATCAATAAGGTTTAGAGGAAAAACAAGACAATACTTTTTTTTCACACATTTATGTCCTGTAGCACACCGATGGCCTATAAAAGCATACTGAAACTGTTTCATTTTGCATAACAGGCTGTGATAAAATGATTTTATTCTTAAAATTGCAATTGGTGTAAATAATTTTTAAATTTTGTTAATGTGTAACATTCAATTTAAATTCCATCTGAAGAAAAAAATTATGTGAAATACACTGAAGCAGAATACAAGTAAATTGCTGTTTTTGTTTTGCAGGGAATTCTGGAACATCCATTTATATTTTTAATGATTTTATTGGATTAAAATCTTCTATTTAAATTTAAGCATTATCTGCATAAATGTAGTAGCACATTTTGTTGTTTTGCACAATGTAATAAAGTAGGTACATGTTGACATTTGATAGAAGAGGCCCCAGAATAGAATCCTGTGGACCTCGGCCTGCCATTTCATTTCCATTCAGAGACGTCTTTAAAGCAGGCATTTTATGTCGGATTTAAATAAGCTTGTACAATTTCCTGAGGTTTTAATGAAATATCTGTCACATACTTTAGCCAGAATACCATGCATACATAGATAAAAAATCTCCCTTTTCAAATGTCTTCAGACCTTTACTGTGGTCAGTGACTCCATTCAATTTTCTTACCATGTTCCGAGAGATGGGCTTTGGTATTAAAGAATTATTCACTTGGTAATCATTTCATACATCTAAATATATGCTGTCATTCACAGTTTATTTTATATTATTATTGTTATTGATTTTTTTTGTTTATTATTTATAATATGCTACATTTAGAATAGGATTCAATCCAATCTAGTGTTGTACCAAAAAAACCCATGCAGTTCTTCATTTTGTGGAGTAATATTGTTGTTGGCTGTAACAAATGCATGTTTCTTTTCTGTTTTTTTTTTTTTTGTTTGTTTTTGTCACCTATGGTAAAACACCTGACACAATGTATTTCCAACATGCTGGAGGCCTCAGGCAACGGGAAACATTCCTTAAAATAGTGTTGAGACAATGTTAAGGCAGCAAGGTATCAGAAGCTGGGTGATACTACATTTTAAAGCTTACATTGGTTGATTGGATACTTTTTTTTCTCTCATAATTCAACTTACACCTCTGCAAACTTCTGCAAACATAGGGACAGTACAGTTTATAGTATATTTGGTTCCAAAAGCAGGACAAATTTTCACAAAGATAAGATAATGTGCTTTTCTCATGATATCCATCCAACCATCCATTATCTATACCCGCTATTTCCTGTGCAGGGTCACGGGGGTCTGCTGGAGCCTATCCCAGCTCACTTCGGGCAAAAGGCACCCTGGACAGGTCGCCAGTCCATTTCTCATGATATATATGTCAGAATTATTAGCCTTCTGAAAAATAATTCAAAAAATAGTGTAGTCTTTGTGATGGCTCATGTTTCTTGAGGGATCTTAGCCCATTCATCAATGGAAAATTGTTACAGCTTATCCACATTATCCATGTTTTCTGGGCTTAAAGCAGCACAAAGGAACTTCAAATCCTCACCAAAAATTTTTTCTAAAATGATTTTAGCAGTAGTTTAACTTACAAGACAAATTGCCGTCCTGCCACAGCCTAACCTCCTCTGCTCTCCCCTCACTTTCTCTATGTAACTTTACAACACTGCCTGTGAGCAGGTAGACTCAGGCAGACACACCCCCTTACTGCCTGCACTCATCACAGTGTTTATCGAGTTAGCCAGTTGCTAATTATGAAATGAAGCAGTCTAACATACATTATCATGATGAACATCATGGCAGAGCCAACGAAGAACGTGGAGAGGGTCATATCAGAAAAAGATGTGTAAAAGAAAGATTTTATTGGACCGCTGAATGAAACAGAGGGCTGCAGGTCAGATGGTGTCCTAGACCTGTCTTGCTGTTATTGGATTAGTAAGTCGTATTTTTCTTACGTTCCTGTTTGTTTAAGTTTGGTCGATATTAGGCTGCATTACAAAAGTTCTTTGTTTGTCCACTGGTTAATTGTTTATTTCATAAAAAGAGGCCCGGGAAATGGGGCAACTTTATTTACGATTGTAACAGATGATTGTGCTTCTCAGCCAGAGATGGTGCTAAAGAGCACAATCTTATGAGGTGTTGCTTTAAAGCATCCTCCTTCCTTCACCTCACAGAAGAATCATCCATGTGCTCTTGCAGCTCAAGTTTAGCCTCACCAAACATAAGAACATACTTCCAAAATCCATCTCCATGTTTCCGGTGTTCAATGACAAAAATCAATCTGGCTTTGGCGTGCTGTTGTGTGAACACTGGAGTTATTCTCACTGCAATGAAGAGCCCTCACAACAGTCTTCCATGAAACATCAGAAGAAGCCACTTCAGCAGCAATCATCTTTTCATGCATGTAGTCAGACATCAGTCTCTTAATCAAGTGTTGAAGTGACTAATATCGTGTTCATGACTTCAACCTTATTTCAAGGACGGACTTTAAGAGTCCTTGAAATAAGGTTCAAATATTCACTGATTCTTAATTGATTCCTGACTGAAGTCTCTTTTATTGAAAGCCATAATGAAACTAGAGATGACATTCAGCTTTAGAAACACTGCCTTTTTTGCATTCTGGCTGATGGGGTATTTTGCCATGGAGGTAATCTCTTGCAAAAGATGATCTTCACCTTCCCTGCGGAATTTTTATTGGGATAATTTTTTTCAGCTCTTATTGGTAATGTTCCTTTATTCTTTATATAAGTTATATTGGACGGCCTGTTTCTGCATTGAAATGTTTAGGGTTATTAAGAAAAAAAAAATGAAAAGTACATTTTATTTATTCTTTTTTATTTTTTTCTATTACAAAAAAAATACATCCACCATTTGTTATAAACTGAAACTATTTGATTTGCTGTTCACTTTATTATGAATAATATGAAAAAATAAGTGGGTTATGTTTTTCCTTATAAACAGCATGTCTTTGTTAAAGTTTGAGGATATGCTGATTATTTTTTATATAGTTTTTTTTATTTTTACAAAAGTCAAGTTTTGACAAAAATAAGCAACTTTGTTGTAAAACTTTTTGGTAAATCATAACTTTGACACAAACCACCTGCTCTTCGCCTCACTTAGTCCACTTTTTGACAGGCAGTTGCATTGAAATTAACTCAGAAATGTTCTATGATCTCTGTACATGCTCACGGGCCAAATAAAATGAAGTGGCTTGCCGGATTTGGCCCCTGGGCCTTGAGTTTGACACTCCTGTGCTAGACTTTGTTTTGTTTTTTGTTGTTGTTTTTTTGATTGTTTGTTTGACTCAGTGATGAATAAGTGCTGAGCACAGTGAACTATGAACTAAGAGAATGAGTTTTGCAGCATCCCCTTGGTAATGATGATTTTGCAGAGTTCACTTGATCCCCTAATGAATCGAAATGACGCGCGTCTCTGGCAGGAAAGTGGACAGGTAGAGTGAATCTAAACACAGCGGGACATCTGACAACTCGTCTTCCGCTGAGTAGTTGGACTGCAGGAGAGTTCAGAGGACCAGGGTGCGCGTGCAGACCATCAGGCTCTGCATTCTACAGCCGGGGACTCATTTTCAGACCGCGACTTGGGTCTGGGTAAACAGCACCGCCCCGATGGTTGTTTGTTTTAAGTGTGGAACGATCCATCGCATAGCGCCGGGCTCGATTGACACTGTCTGTTGATCTGCTACTGCGGATTGCTCAGAATAACAAGGCTGCTCGCTAATTCCTGTCTATCGGGGCTTTCGCCGAAACACCGAGTGAGTAGTGTCCAAAAAAAAAAAAAAAAAAGAAAAGAAAAAAAAGAAAAGAAAAAAAAATCCAACAGGGCAGGCTAAGAACGCCGCGCCGCCGTTGTCCGCACCCCACAATGGCTTCAGGAGACCTTTACGAGGTAGGATAAAAGCACGTCCACGGAAAATGCTCTGTTATATTCACGAATAATGGAATTAGGAAGTAAAGGGAAGGGCGTCACGTATGTAAAAAAGCGGCGTCCTAAGCCCTTTAACAGGCGAAACTAACCCCCTCTCAAGCTTTTACGAAGACCAGGCTGGGTTATTTATGCTTGTACTTTAAGTCGCTTCTGAAATACTTTGACATAATTGTTCACGGCTGCGGTAGATAAGATGTAATTGAGGCGCTGAACTCCTCAGTCTGACGCCGAGTTGAAAGTCGGGGTAAAGTGACAGCGGCGTTGAGCGGACGGGCATGGAGAGTATCTGAGTCTGGAGGTGCGCATACATGCCAAAACATATTTTGGCATCACAGCCTTAACAGCAGCGTGAGTGTTTCGCAGGCTTTAAAAAAAATGCCAGAAAAGACGGGACAAATGTTTGTTTATTCATTTATCTATCATCGAGTATTGGAAACAAGTCTGTGTGCGTCTTTTCGTAGCGTATGTGAAACTGTGACCCCGACAGTGTCGGGTGTAAAAGTTGCTCAGGTGTTGGAAGGTTTTGCAACATCACCCGGAGACCGGCACCAGAAAATGCAGGAAGTCTGCTTATCAAATTAGTGTCATTAGCTTTTGTTGTGCTGCCGTGGTGTCATATGTTTCAGTATCTGAGAGATGGGGGAGATTTAAGTGCAGGTTGGCTTTGAAGGACAAACAAATAAATGCACTGAAGTTGACCATGATTTTTTAGTGTGTGTAAATGTATGACAGGGTAATTGAAACATGGTTTAAATAAAAAGTTGAGGCTCTTTTTCAGTGTTCATGGAGATAACATTATCTGCTCACAGCACTGACAAATAATGCATGACGGGTCACGCAGGATATCAGTTAGAGAACAATAGACCAAATGAGATGGCAACAGTCACTAAATGCCCTTTTCTTCCAAATGAATATTGTTCCTTCTGCTGGTAACACATTTTATTTAGAATACAGCATCATAGTGCAATGATACACATGACATGAGGGCAAGTGAAGCCATCCTAATGAAGAAGTTGTACTTCACTTATTTAAATAATTTCTCACATTTTGAATTCCAGTATCTTGTACGAGTTCTGCATCTTGCAAATTGTAACACATTTGAGTCATTATTTGGTTATTACTCCTCATTGTGTGTGGGGGGAGGTCTGTGTTTTAACGTTTAAGTATTTCCCAGAATGAACAGACTTCTAGCTCCATGCCAGCTGTTGGTTTGACATAAAACATGTCTTGTGTGATACCCTGTGGTTTAACTCTGTGGGTACCGGAAGTTTTGCGAACTCATCACTGTTGAGTAGATTAGGCCTACTGGTGAAATGTGGTCTATCTTGCACAAAAAAAGATATACAGTTTGTGGGCAATCGTGAAACTTCAGCAGTAGTTTGAGTTGTTGAGTTATTTCTTGGCTGACGAGATAAATTAGTGACTATATTGTTTTAGTGTAACTAAATTGGTAATGCTGACATAGTTTAGGGCTTCTATAGGTCTTTTCTTTAGTTTCTTTTATATTTTTTATTTACTCACATGTAACAGTCACTTTCCACTGTCCTATTTTTATGCTGGCGTATGATCATCCTCATCTCATTTTAGGCTAAAACCTTCAAGCAAAGGTTTTGTGGACATCAGTAAATAACAGTACAGCATATTTTACATGAAAGTCAGCTATGTTGCATCTTCTCAAAGATTTATTTTTAGGTATTAACAGACAAGATGTTTATATTTCTGTAAGACAGTGACCATTAGGAAACCGTTGATAGTTTCCATAGTATTATATCTTACTAGCTGCTTTGCACAGAAACTTGCCTGAGTCTCTTTTCTTCTTTTCAATCAATGTTTGTGTCTGTGCTACCAGTACAAATGCTGAAGTGACATAATAGTTTGAAATGTTTGCCTTCACTGTTCATTTTGTGTTTTACCGTTGTACCGTTAGTGTGCACGCAGGTACCACAAAGGGATAAATTTGTGTTTGAGATGTGAGGGGCTCTGTGGTTCCAGAGATGTGATGTTGTCGCTGCATGCATATGAATAAATTACACAGCCCAACATCATTTGACAATATTCAATAAGCAAGGTGACATCTCCCTCTGGTCTGTTTATCAGACCAATTTCTAATCAATACACCAAATGGAAACTGTACCTAAAAATACAATTAGCTCAACTTCAGCATGTGTGCCTTGCAAGATTAATATCTGATATACTTTTTGAGGAGGTCTGTTAAGTTTCTTTTTCTTTGGGTTGCTCATTTCAACAAGTATCCAAATGTCAAAAAAAGTAAATGCAATCTACTACTCAAACGTGCATTATATTTGTGAAACTGACTTTTCAAAAAGCTTAAATTAATTTTAGAATAGGTCATGTTACACAGAGTGGTGAGAAAAGGCAAAGGAAAAAGCTACGGGCTAATTCTCATTATTTACTGTTAGATGATGGGTGCACGAGGGATCAATCTATGGTGTAAATTACTTTGATACTGTGTTCAGTCGAATTTCAGTTCAATTTTAGTTACAAGATTATTACAAGTTTCTTTTTTTTTTTTTAATGTTGTTTAACCCTCCTGTTGTCTTCGGGTCAATTTGACCCCAAATTGACAATTAATATGTTATAACTTTGGTTTTCTTCCATATTTCATGGATGATTCCATACAATGTTCTTTGTAAGTAAAATTAATTGTGGCTATTTTTGTTTAATTATTTGTGTATTATTTAAATTAGTAACACCTGTTGTCCTCCCAGGTGAATTTGACCCGGCCGCATTTAGTGGTGCAATGGGTCATACTATTACGCTTCTCAGCCCAATGAATACACACACACACACACACACACACCTTCAAATGGTCCAGATGCGTGAACCTGATTTCATCACAACTTCTGATCTATCTACATGGGGTCACACACACTCACAAACACACACACACACTTCAAAGCATTGGACATTTCATTGTTGGGCCTCCTGAAAACAAGCTACACATTTACAAACATAGTAAATTTCACAGCTTTGATGTGCCTTCCCCCAACTGGGAACAAAATAACAATAAACAAAAAAAAGTTTACAGCATCCTTGGGGCATTTCACATTTCACTCTAACAAAATACGATGAAGAGGACCTACACGGTACCACAGTAATACTCAGTACTATAGTCTCAAGAGAACTGTAATGTCATTTGGGCTGGATAAGTGCACCTGAATGGTATCCAAGAGAAGAGAAGTGATCGCATCTAGGAGGGGGGGATGACCTATCAGAACGCAGCATTACAGATGTCCAGGGCAGTTATTAGTACCTTGGGATACCACAAGCAAATGGCAACTATGAAGAAGCTGCAAGGATGTCAACCACAACCAAGTACTTACATCAACATGTATGCCCTACCAGTACTCAGATACCCAGCAGGTATAATAAACTGGCCAGCAGAGGAGGTGGAAGCCACTGATATCAAGACAAGAAAGTGCCTCACAATGCATGGATTCTTTCATCCAAAATCCAGCATTCTTAGACTATATGCTAAGTGGTACGACGAAGACAGAAGACTGGTAAGCGTACCATATACCATCAACAGGTAGAGGGAGTGGCTGACATTGAGAAATCTTACCAGTGGCTAGGAAAGGCTGGTCTGAAGGATAGCACGGAGGCACTAATCATGGTAGCATAAGAACTGAATACAAGATCAGTAGAGGCTGGGGTCTATCGCACCAGACAGGACCCCAGGTGCAGACTGTGCACAGAAGCCCCTGAGAGCATCCAGCACATAATAGCAGAGTGTAAGATGCAGGCTGGTACAGCATACTTGGAACACTATAACCAAGTAACAGGAATTGTGTACAGGAACGCCTGTGCTCAGTATGAGTTGGAGGTCCTGAAGTCCAATTGGGAGACACACCCAAGGATTGTAGAGAATGAAAGAACTAAGATCCTGTGGGACTTCCAAATCCAGACTGATAAACTGGTGATGGCCAGTTAGCCTGACATTGTGGTGGTGGACAAGTTCTAGAAACAGGCAGTGGTGATAGATGTAGCAATTCCAAGCAACAGTAACATCAAGACAAAAGAACATGAAAAGCTCCAGAAGTACCAAGGGAAGGAGGAGATGGAGAAGATCTGGAAGGTAAAGGCGAGAGTAGTGCCTGTGGTGATCAGAGCGCTTCTCTCAGGGATGAAACCTCCCAAACGGGGAGAGTGGCTCCAGCAGATCCCAGGAACAACAGAGATCTCTGTCCAGAAGAGCACAGTCATAGGAACAGCTAAGATCCATATATATATATATATATATATATATAGATATACACACACGCACATATGTAATGTGTACTTTAATTAAACATTCCGAGGTGTAGCCTAAAGTACTTATAATTTCATACAAATGGGGTTTATTGTTCATAAATTAGGAGTAATAGAACAACAAGAGGTGTAAAAGGATTTTAAAATTTGTGGTAATGTTTAGGAATGAAGTTGTAATTGATCTGGATGAAGATATGTGACAGCAAATGGTGTGATTATTCTGAACTTTATGCTTTATAAACAGTCAAGTGAGCTGGGTCAGTCTGACCCAGGAGGACAACAGATGTCACTATTTTCTGCCATTAAAAAATTACTGAAATTCTTTTAAAACAATACCCTGACTAAAGTTTGACATACCTGCCTGTGATAATATATCAACATATATGCCTCTGATCCTAACTATAGTGGAAATAATTCATAATTCCTGCTATGTTTTATTCAAAATGAGGTATAATTTCATGTAAATGAGGTGTATTATACCATACATTCCAAAAATTAATGTAAAATTTGTAGTAATGTGTTGGAAACAAGTTGACTAAAAGATGTAACACAGAATAGTGTTATCATTTTATATTTCATGCTTAAGAAACCAGTCAAACAAGACGGATCAATTTGACCCATGAGGACAACAGGTGTGACTGTTTTCTCCCATTAAAAATACTTAAATGGTTTCAAAACAATATCCTTACTAACCTTTAACATAGTCCTGACTGTGGTATTTCATGTATTTGTGTGCCTCTGATAATAACCTTTGCGAAAATAATTCAGAATTTCTACTTTTCTGTTGCTTGAAAATGAGGTATAATTATATGTAAATTAAGTCTACCATACCATATATTACAAAAATGAATGTATAATAGATGTTAATATGTTGGAAACAAGTTCACTTATAAGTAGATACAAAGCTAAACTAAAAAAAAAGGAGATTATTTTATAGCTCTTGTTTTAAGCAGTCAAAACAGACCAGGTCAATTTGACCCGAGAGGACTAAAGGTGCGCAGTAAAAACAAAGCCAATACAAGAGTAAAAGTGGTATCAACAGTTTGCATCCTCCCTCCTCTTTGATCTACCTGCCTGATACCTGAACGATACTTTTTTTTTTGATATCAGCTTACTACAGTTTCAGCATACAAGCAGTTATGGTAGTAGAGCTGGACAGTCGATCAGAAATGAATCAAATCAGCCTTTTAGAACTTATAACATCATCTTACTCGTGACCATTATTGTAGTTGTTTAAAATATTCAGTAAATGACTATAAACAGTTTGTCTTTGTGCATTTCTCTTGACTTATTAAAAAAAAATCCCAAATATATGTACAGTTATAATAGTTGCAACTTGGATATTTTTGTAACTAAAACCTTGAGAGCAAAATATAGAGTGGTGTTGACTGTACTCAGGTGATGTTGGAGCTACACCGCAGTAAAAGAGTAAAGTAGTGGTGTCTGGAAAGTATCAAAAATAGGCATCCAACACTGAGTTTTTGGATACTCTATGGTATCAATACCAGAAAGATATAAATTTTTGATATCCAGCCCACTCGGTAATCATCTAACATTTGGCTCTCGGTGTAGGGTCGGACAGAATGACTCTAACTGAGGTTGCCAATCTATCTAGATTAGATCAAACGTTACTGATCCCACAGTGGGGAAATTAACTTGTTATAGCAGATTGAAAAACAATGCAAAGTTTAAAAAACAATATTAAAAAAAAAGTTGTTAATTTAGCAGTAAAGGCTGCATATGTAATACTTGGGGGGGTCTGTCGTAGCGCTCCTTCCTACACTGAGGGTGAATCGGTCTGCCGCTGAAGGAGCTGCTCAGAGCCTCCACTGTCTGATGAGAGGGACTGTCCATGATGGTTGTCAGCTTGGCTTACATCCTCCTCTCACCCAGCTCCTCCACAGAGGCCAGCGGGCAGCCCAGAACAGAGCTAGTCCCCCTGAGCAGCTTGTTTTGTCTCTTTTATAAAGAGGTATAAAGATCAGTTGAAAAACAAGGAGTGATGTGCAAGTCCTGAACAAATCGTTCAAAACTTGACAGTCATATTACTGACTTGTGGGTAATGATTCCTCGTCTCTATTAACTCATTCACTCACTCCCTGCTACCGCTGGCTATCAAACTGCAAACCTTATAGGAACTGTGAATGAACTAATCACTTAGTAGCACTCGCACTCCCTAACCTGTGTTGAAAGCCCGTCGCTCTGCTCCGGGGCTTTCTGAGAGGATGCAAAGATGTAAACTATTTACTATACACCTTAAGTTTGTCTTGCAAAGGTAGTCAAGGCTAAATAAAGTGTTAGCCAGTTTCATTGTTTCATTCTGAAGATAGTCCATTGTCTGACTCACTTCTGTTTCTGTGCAGCTCTCACTATCGTTTTCCTCCCTTTCAATATCATGTTATTAATTGACATTAAAAATACATTTTTGCTACAAGAAGAAACAACGTTTTTGCTCATACCCTAAGAATACCAGGAATTTATGTTTAAATGTTATGTTTGATAGACAGGATGAAATATGTTACACCATGATTGCAGCCAGTACATAGAGCTGATTAATTGTTGTCTTCTGGGCTCACCCAGCATGCATTCTGGCTTATTGACTCAGTGACTCAAATGGCTCAAAAGCCCAGTTCACTTTGGTGAGTGTGTCACACAAACTTGAGTCATCAAAACTAGTCGAGTTTCCCTTTACTAAAGATGAGATTGTGCAGTGATGGATGTGATTTAGTGAGCAACTGTTGCAATCATTTTGGAAATAAGGTGGAATTCACTGCTGTGATCTGGGACTCGCTCTATGACCAGCAGTTCGGACGTTGCAGTCCGTAAATGCAGCCATTGCTGGTACTAGTTGAAAGAGAGGTGTGTTCACAAGCAGCAGGGGCAAAACAGTGGCATTATCTGCTACAGACATGTAAAATTAATATTCTGGAAATGGGTTTTATTTTAAATACTAAAGTTTTGAGGAAGACTTGTTTTCTGTGGGTTTTCTCAATGGATGTACGAAGGTTCACACAGTCCAAATTATGTTGTGCAAACAGAAACCCTTTAAGAACTGGAGTTTGCAAAATTATATACAAAGATATAAAAATGTAGATGAGGAAATATGAAAGACATAGACATAGTTAAGCATGAAAAGCAGCTGTTTTTCAGGGTTTTTCTTCTCTTCCACTGGGCTCCTAGCTATCCACTTATGAAATATGAAATAAATGAGAAGGGTTCACATGATTTTTCAACCAGCCTGAAGAGCTGAGAATAAACTCTTTTTATTTTTATTTTTGACATCACTTTTTTGGTTTTTAGCTATCTTTTGTTTTTTGTTTGTGTGTTAGAAAATACATTTTATGGATTCAGGGCATAGGGACTTTTGAATGTTTGAGCAAAGATCTTCGTACATGACTGAGTGAGATCAGGTGAGACTCAGGTTGGGTATTGATATTTACATGTTTTCTATCATTAGTTAATGTTTTTATAAAGTTAAATTATTCACTCATGATAATGTATCCAAATGAAACATTCTGTCTTTAAGGCTGTGTCTTGTGTGTTTGTTTAGGACAGACCTTAAATGTCATTGTTTTCTACCACATGTTTTGTCAATAAATTGGGTAATCTTTAGAACAGTTTCTGATTAAAACCCAAAAGCAAACCACAATTGCAAAATCCTACATTCAAACATGTGTGAAGAACATTTATATCATGCTTTTACCTTGTCTATATCTGCCTTTTTATTTACTAACACCAAATCTTGTTTTGAGAACTACAGTGGTATAAATAACTATTGAACACATCAGCATTTTTTCAGTAAATGTATTTATAAAGGTGAAATTGACATAAAACATTCACCAGATGCTGATAACAAGTCATGCAATCCACAAAAGGGGAGAAATGAAACCAAAGATGTCCATAAATTATGTGTTACAATGTGAAATGACACGAGGGAAGCATCGAACAAGCTTCAGTGTTTTCCCTTCTCATGTTGGGGGGACACCCCGCGCCCCCCAACGGAAACCCCCCCACCCTTAGAAGGTCAAGTTAACCTTCACCCTTCCTATGGAACAGGTCTATACTTTGTCCTTTCATTAAACTAACTAAATAGCCTTATGCTATTTATCTTATTTGCATGACAGCATGTCATTTCTCTTACTATATATGTGGTTGTGCGTTCACAGTTCCCCTCTGCTCTCTGTATCACACACACTCTATCCCGATGCCTAGTCACTTTTTGGACACCCTGTTTAAGAAAAAAAAAACACTGTTTATTTATACAGGCTGTATACAATAAGATTATATCGTTTATAGCAAAATAGTTTATGTTGCAGAACAGTTTCACTGGTGGAGCTGCAGAACTGCCTGTCTCTCCTCCATCCGTGTCTCACATATTGATCCCCTCCCACAGCAACAACAGCGGCGCATACAGACTTCAGGTACCATGAAACAATACTCTGTAAAACTAAAAACAGCAATGCAATTATTTGATGATGGTTTGACTTTCAAAATGTCACATGAGCAGCAGAAAAATATAGTTTTTAGAGACGTATGTGGAAGCGCGGCCGTTACCTTCAGCATCCAGCACGTGGCATGGCGTTTTATGTGCAAATTGTCTCTGTGGGCTTAAAGCAAAGTTTTGTCCTGTTATTTTGGCATGTTGTGCGTATCCTACGCGTTGCAAAAATTGCCTGAATGATCAGTGCTGTGTGGCTCAAGTACTGGATCACTTCCTATGAAGGTTAGTGAATCAGACTGATACACAAATTATGGTTACATAAATTTTCACACATTAGATAGACACTTGTACACTCAAACCCTGATAATGATATTAAACAAACAAACAAAAGAAGACAAGCCAGCATTACCTTTGTTAGTAATGACAGCTGGAAGACACCACCTGTATAAAAAAAAAAAAACAAAAAAAAAACTTAATGAATGGTGTGATTTTGGTCTATTCTTCCACACATGTAGTCTTCAGATCTTGGAGGTTCCATGGTCTTCCTCCATGAACTTTGATCTTTAGATCTTTTCATCGATTCTCAGTTGGATTCAAGTCAGATGATTAACTTGGTAGTTCTAGCAACTTAATTTTATTTATCTAAAACCAACTGAGAACTTCTTTGGCTGTGTGTTCTGAGATCATTGTCTTGCTGAAACTGCTGAGACTGTCTTAAAATTTCCCCACTGATATTCATTTTGATGGCTTTTTAATTATGCCACTGTTTCCAGGTTGCTAGCTGTATCAACCCATAAGACCATTTTTAATTACTTTTTTGTCGAAGTGCCTAGAGACATATCCATCAAGTCTACTGAGAGACTCTTGTCTCTGCTCTTGAAGAGTCACCACGAACGTGCACTCATGCGGCTGAGTCACACTGTCTTCAGTGAATGTGTTCAGTCAACCAATCACCAGTCAGACACAATCATTATTGAGCTCTGAAAGGGGAAACATATTTTCTATGGATTTGTCTTTATTGTGATGCTAGTTTATTTATTGTTTAGAAATGAGTACAATATTCCAACAATGGAAAAATAAAAGAAGAATTCACTGCTTTTTAACAAGATGATTGCAGCTAAAATATATGATTCAACTTTTCAAACTTTGTCTATAGTATAGTAAATCAAACAAGTACACTATGGTAAAAAGAGATCTGATACATAAGTTACATTTTTATTGAGCTGCCTATTGTATGAATTAGGGTTGCTCTTAGAAGTCCATTTGAGTAGCTCACTGCTGTTTCATAACAGCAACCAGCCCATCAACCAGAGTCCAACCAGTGAAAAAGTTATCAAGACCTGCGTGAATCCAGCCTTCTGAGAATCAAACAGGTGTGTGTTCTGTTACATTGATCCGTGATTTTTAACACTCACCCCTTTGTAAATAAGTTATTTTCCTCACATGACCTCTCAAGTTTCCTTGTCAGGGACAATGCAACAGGAACAGCTGCAGCTCAAATAGCACATTTCCAGTTACTCCACATATTTCTGAAACAGCAACCAACTATCAACAGATAACTGCAACAGGTCTTCAAAGCTCTTTGTGTCACCAACACATAATGCAGGAGTCCTACGGCTAAGAGTATTACAAGTGTGTAATACTCACATGAATACATTGTGACACACAAATAACCTGTAAGCATGCTGTTAGCCATGTAGTCCATCCTCTCTTTATGTGCATTGGAGCAGTTTTACATGAACCACTAGAATAATATGTTTCTCATAAGCACTGCCAAAGCATGCCCGTAGCCCCATGAATAGATAGACAGATAAAAGAAAAAAACAGCATCCTGTCCCCATGAAGGTCAAGTTTCCATATCAGGACAGATCCCAACAGATTGTTTAGAGTTTTCACCCCATTTTGTATATTCAACCACAGCACCCTCGTTGACAATTAGAATGTGTTCCCAGCAATGCTTGAAAATACTGCATTCATTTGAATCTTTATTGAATACCAATTAAACCCTTTTTCAATTACAATCATTTCCCAGATGCTATTGGGGTTTAACCAGTGTAATGCTGGGTTCACACAATACAGTGTTTTTAGGGTGCTCACACCAGGAAGGTCTGTTAGTTCACTTACTTTGTTCTGGACCAAATAATTTTTTTCCCTTTGGTGCAGTTCGCTTTCACATTGTCTGTTATTGCAAGTGGACCAGAATTTGTAACCAAAACTACCTGTGCTGAAGGTCGTTCAACCATAGGACAGTAACGTGGGGGGTAGGGTGAAGCAGGAACGATAGCATCTTGCACCTTAATGTAATTTTGGCAACGTTTTTTTTAAAAAAAACCTTCATGCGACATTGTGCAGGAGACTGCTGGAATCCTCTCTCCTTCTTTCATTTTCTGAACATGATGTTGGTGCATTTTCTTCTAGCAGTTGTGCTATACGAACATCTGGCTGGATATCCAAGAGACAGTGTGTTTCCTCGGAGCTCCAAGTTTACTCGCAGTTCATTTCTTGCGTTAGCTACACATGTGTTGTATAGCGGAGCTATGGGAACATCATTTACCATAATGTGTGACGATGGGAGCCAAAGCCAAAAAGGTCTGTTTTTAGCAACTGGGTCGTATCGAGGTCGGTTTGCTTTCACATCTGAAACGAACCGTATCAGAGCTTGTTTGGAACCGCTCTAAGACCACCTCTTCAGCTGGGTCTCGGTTCACTTGTTTGGTCCGCACCAGAGTTCAAATGCTTGTATTCACACCTGCCCAAAAGGTCTGAACCAGTAACAAATTTGAGTTTGTTTTAAGTGAACTAAACAAGGCAGGTGTGAATACAGTCTTATAAAATTAATTCAAGTTACACTGCACAACGTGAAATCAGTTGGCAGTAGATTTACAGCATCTACGCATGTTCAATTGCACTGTGTGTTGAATCGTGGCTTTGACAGAAATACATCCAAGTGTATTTCAGACTACAAACAGCATCATCATGTCATTAGCAGGTTGCTGCTAATGTGCTAATGCACCAAGTTAGCATTGCCATAGTGGTGTTTGTGTACTTGGAAGAAAATAAAGAAAGAAATCTTTCTTCTTTGAGTCCTCATTTTTCTTCTCATTTCTCTGTTGTATTCGACACTGTTGTTGCAAGGCTATTGTGCTGTTTAGATGCACTGATGTTTGTTACTTCATGTTTAATTCCTAATCGTCGGTTAGCTGATAGAGATTTTAGAGGCAGCGACAGGCGTCGCACTCTGAGATGACTCCTTCAAATTTCTGACACTGCTGAATATCTGTTGGAGCCCATCTTTGGTCTCAAGATGCTTCATCTTTGCTCTTATCTCACTGTGAAACCTACAACACAATTTCTTTTAAAAATGAAAATAAAAAAATAAGATTTTGTTGGCTCTAGTGGCCTTTATTAACAGTCGAGACACAGGAAGGTGGAGCACAGAGAGAGAATGAGGGAGGACACACACACACACTTACCCAATTAACTGATTTACTGGACATGTTTATCCACAAAAAGACATGAAAAATGGCTCATGTCACAAATAACCAGAAAGCGGCAATTTAAAGCACTTTGCACAAGAGTGGACTTTTGCATTGCACAATAACAGTTTTCACTATTTTCACACAAACTCCATGCTGTGCAGTGAATGTGTTTTGCTCAGTGCTGTTAGCAGTCAAACTAGGTCAAAGTACATTGAGACTTAATTTGACCTCTGCATTGTGGCATATTAGCAACACCAAAAGACACAAGACATACATCCAAGATGGGTACAAAGAGGAAAGTAAATATTGAAGTGATCAGTGTGGAAATGAAGCTCATTCACAGGTCTGAATTCTTCAAATTCTTCCCCAAAAGTCTCATGTGCCCACATCCCCCTTTTCCTTTCTTTTTTTTAATATATCATTTTTAAGACTGTGCTGGTGTTTTTGTTGCTGGCAACACTGGATTTAAACCAGAGGCTTCCTGAAAAAAAATATGCAAGTTTTTGAAAACTGTGCGTTGTATGCTCTGTACTCCATGACTTCCTGGCAACTTGTCCTGAGTCCATTGGCCTGGATGGCATAACTTAAGAGCAGTTAATTATCTTGTTTTGCTTGTTGTTGATTGTTTACAGTGTGTGCTGATTAAGCTTTTCAACATCCATTGTAACCAACAATAAAGACAGTCATTGTAGATTACTCTTACAATTCTTGCAATTCAAATTCAAGTTGTACAGTGGAAGATGTAATGATCACTGAAGAAATCATACCGCTGCGATGGACTGGCGACCTGTCCAGGGTGTACCCCTGCCTTTCGCCCAATGTGAGCTGGGATAGGCTCCAGCAGA
>JBAMYA010000018.1:11573319-11584304 GCA_037176975.1 Arrhamphus sclerolepis | reverse complement strand
GGCCCCTGTGGAGGCTCGAACCAGGAACCTTCTTGCTGTGAGGCAACAGTGCTAACCACCAAGCCACCATGCTGCCTTTGCCCACATCGTGTTTTTCTTTTTTGTTAAATAAGTAATGGCACAGTAAAGTTAAATGCTGATGCTGGTCTGAAGCTACAAATGTATTATTATATCGTTTACCTTTTAATCCATTTCTTATTTTAAAATCTCCACAGGATTCAAAGGAGCACTAACTTTTGCACATGACTGTGTGCGTGAAGCTGTTAAAATCCACTTCAGTTGAATTTAGGAGAATTTTAAGACTAAATAGGACATATGGTTCACAGCACCACTAAACTAAAGTATTACACACTGGCTTTTGCTCTGGGCCGGCTCATCTGATACAGCTGTCGAACTGCCTCCTTGTGTCTCTGGATTAATCTCTGTTTTAACATCTGACTTAACATCTGTCTCCTTCAGCTCAGTTTCATTTGAAGCTGTTTCAGTCTCTCTCCTTGGCCCTTCTTCTGGTTTTGTGTCTTTCTCTTCTTCTGGTTTTGTGTCTTTCTCTTCCTCTGCTTTTACGTCTCTGTCAGTTGTGTCATCGGAGTCTTTTACGCTTTCACTGTCTGCCGACTCGGGTTTCAGCACAGCCACAACATTCTCCAGCACTTCAGAGGAGGCCTGCGGAGCTCCTTCTCCATCTCCATCGCCCTCGTCTGTAGTGTCTGCCGGTGACGCCGTCTCTTTCTCCTCCTCCCTTTGCTCCTTTGCTCCGACTTCCTCGTTCTCCGGAGCAATCACATCGACCGGAGTCAGAGGTGTTAGGTCCAAGCAGGCTTTAGGAGCAGAAGCTGCCTTCCTCCTGGGAGGAGGAACTGGCTTGTTCGTCTCCGAGTCTTGCTTCGAGAGCCCCTCGCGTCGATGTGCACCAGCGTGTTTCTCATCCAGGTCTGCTGGGTAGTCATCTGGACCTCCCCAGTCGGGTTCCTCGGGGGGGAACTCAAAGGTTGAGATGCTGAGTGGATCTACTGGGGGTTCTGGAGCCTTTTCTACAACTATGGAGACACTTTTTTCTGTCTTGGCTTTGCGTTTTGGTGGCGTTGGTTTATCATCTTCTTCTGCTGATGGAGGGAAGGGCTCCATTTCGTAGGGGGAAGAATTGGCACTTGATCTCAAGAAGTCTGTGATTTCCTCCTCACCCTTTTCAGGCTTGGTCTGAAGATCTTCAAAGTCATGCAGATCTTGGGCCAGCACCCGTGCTTCTCCCTCTGGGCATTTTTCTTTATCTGCCGGTTCCACCTCCACCACAGGGGTCTCATCTATGAGGACGTACTTCTCCAAATACCCCCTGGCCTCGCGGTCCGAGTGCCTGCTGTGGAAGGATTTCTCGGACCTCAAGCTCTCCGTGTCCTCGTCTTTTTTCCGGCTGCCCACTGCTTCCTCATACAGGTCCGTGTAGAGGAAAGCCATGGCTTTGGGCTCCTCCAGCAAAATTGGGTCGATGATCTTCGGCGGTCCGTCGGGCAGAAAAATGGGAGTCAGGATTTCTTCTTGGCTTCCAAACAGATTTGAACCACTTGGTTTCGAGGGCAGCCTGGGTGTTGCACCTCCGTCTCCTGCGTCTCCTGGGCTTTTCACCGGGCAGCTCTCCGTACCAGCGTAGAAGACTTCGTCCAGGAGGTCGCTGGTGATTTCCTCAAAACTGATTGTGTCTGACTTGTCCACAGATGCAGTGAAGGTGGTGTCTTGAGACTTGGGTTTCTCAGTGTCCCCACTTTCAGTCGCAGCCTCTTGCTCTGGTTCTTCCTGCCCCTGCGTGGTCATGGCAGGACCCCCCGGAGCCTGAGCATCAATCAGGGAGAAAGCCTCAAAGTAGTCCACGTTCCCAGCAGTTCCCCTGGGTGGAGGTCTCAGCACTGGAGCCCCTGGTAGATCCATCGCACGAACAATTGCACCAGATGCAGGCTTGACCTGGTCAGCTGTTCCCACACTAGGTCCTGCAGAGATCTCGAGCTCGATGTCTTGGGTGTCCTCGTTGGCTTTCGGAAGAGGGCTCTCCTCCAGGTATGACAAGTTATCCACCATTTCTTTGCTCACCTCTTCATCCACAGTGGCCATTTTAGGGGGAACAACAATGTTGAGGATCTCTGAACCTTCAGACACGATACTGAACAACCGCTGCTCCTTATCCTCAGGAGAATCAGAGGTCTCCTCTTGGTCTCCTTCTCCTTCAGCTTTTACATTCGGCTGAGAGACTTCCACCAGCTCCGGCCGGCCTGAGATGTCCTCGGAGCTTCTGGGTTCTGTTTCTGCTTTGCTCTTCCGATTGCTCACCTTTTCTTTAGTTTTTCTCCGCCTTGAAAGCATCTCCTCATCCATCAAAAATATGATCTTTCCAGCCGGTTGGGACCCCGGCGTCGTGGGCCGCACCGGGAGAGGGGAGCTGACTTCCGCAGTTCCGGCTTCAGATGCCCACGGCGTGTTGCAGCGACTGGGGGTTGTCTCCCACGCGATGCCGCTGTCTTCCCCTTGCATCGTTACCATGGAGAAAGAGGAGTCCATCATCAGGCACTGCATCTTAGGCCGCACGCTGTCGTCGTGGATGGCCTCCCGTAAACTGAAAACATACAGAACACGAGTCAAAGTCGAGGCCCAAACAGCGAACACGTGAAGCTCATTTAGGGCTGCCAATGCAACTTTATCAATCTCGTACAGATTTTCCACTTTTTCACATTTTTAAACAATGGCAATTTTTTTTTTGTTGTTGCAAAATTGCCAAATTTGTAAGATCACAACTTTTCATTTAGAAAAACATTTTGTAGTAAAATTGTGACTTTTTGATGGAAAATAACACATTTTGAGAAATCTTGTCCTTTTCGTGTCCAGGGAAAGGGAAGTCTGGGCGTCACTGCTCAGGCTGCTCCCCCCGTGACCCGGTATCGGATGAAGAAGATGGATGGATGGATGGACAGAATTCTTGAAATTAGATATTTTAATAAGACTTTTTTTTCTTATGTAAAAGATGCTTGACTAGATTATTTTCTATTAGGACAAAAAGTAAAGAAATGTTCTTGAAACAAGGCTTTTCTATTCAGAAATCAGCTGTAGTGTCTACAGAAGCAAGGCCATTGCTTATGTCGTTCCCTCTTATCGGTGTGTTAACACAAAACTGGATGCTTTAGACCAGCAGACTGTAAAAATCATTTAATTTCACCTCCTTTTTTACAGGGGTGCCTCAAGGCTTGGTACTTGGACCCCTTCTCTTTACCATATTCAATGTAAATCATCTTTCTGTCATAAAAAATTGAGTGTTTTTTGTTTGTTTGTTTTTTTGCAATTCATTTGTCCAAAAATCATGGATTTTTGTTGATATATTGATTTTTTTTTGTTGTGATTAGTTAATTTTAACAAAATCACAGCTTTGTGACGTGAAATTAATAGTTTACGTCACTGAGTTGCAACTGCAAAAACTGCAAATTTCACAAAATGATACATTTTTGACGTAAAATCAAGCATTTTAGTCATAAAATTGCAACTTGCCAACATTTTTCCTCCTGCCAGCTCGCTGCATCTCAGTTATTGGAGTAGAAAGGGTAGACGCATCGACAAGTCTTCAAAATAGTACTTGAAATACAATTCTGTTCTGTTTTAGACATGTATTATGGACCATAACAACATGTTCCACAATAAAACTTGATTTGGTTCTCTGTGCCATGATGACATCTACCCAGTAGTCGGCAGCATTTCAAATTAAATTGTTTTCTTCAACGGTT
The DNA here is from genome assembly GCA_037176975.1 of Arrhamphus sclerolepis. Taxonomy (NCBI): domain Eukaryota; kingdom Metazoa; phylum Chordata; class Actinopteri; order Beloniformes; family Hemiramphidae; genus Arrhamphus; species Arrhamphus sclerolepis. The sequence goes on along the minus strand of JBAMYA010000018.1, from coordinate 11,580,549 downwards.
TTGTGGTTAAGTTATGGATTTTCAGCAAACAACCCTTTTTTTTTATTAGGTGTTATCTTGATTGAAAAGAGAAGAAAAGAAAGTTCTATCATTCATCTGAACCTGCAGCACATTGAACAATAATGTAACTTCTTCCAATTATGCATTTTTATACTTTTATACAGATATAGGTTGTTTTCATGGGACCTGTTTGTATTTAGCTCCACTTTCATAATACCTGTAAAGCAACCCTCATGCATAAAACTTTGCTACCTGAATACATGAATTTAAGAAATTTATTAGCTGCACTTTTAATCCTATTTGTGTAAAGACATGATAAAAAAATCTGACTGCGTTAGATCTTTTTATGAGGTGAATACAACCTCAGATGGATAACATTTATGTCTTTACACGAGTACCATTATAATTTTTTTTTTTTTAATGAAGTTGAACAATTATACAGGCAATACTAAGGACCTCCATGTGTGTAAACACAAAAATGGATGCTTTAGACCAGCAGACTGTAAAAATGTCATTTACTTTCACCTCCCTGTTTACGGGGTGCCTCAAGGCTTGGTACTTGTACCCCTTTGCCATATACACCAACTCTCTAAGCCATGTTATTCAGTCATGCAGCTTCTCATATCGCTGCCATGCAGATGATACACAACTCTACTCTACAATCCCTGCATGTATTTCAGCTTCTCTCTCTGGACCATCTGCCTGTTGGTTATCCCTGACCATCATTCAATTAATCATAATATAAACATCAACATTGCCTCGACTACCGTCTATCCTACCAAGGTCAGTAAGAACCTCGGAATCCTTCTCTGACCACGTTGCTTCAGCTGCCCACTTGTGTTGCTTTGCTTTGTACAACAGACAGAAAGTAAGACCATACCTGACTCAACATGCAACACAACTCCTGGTTCCGCCTCCGTGACTGCAGTGCCCTCCTCCCTGACCTCCCAGCTTGCACAATAAACTGCAAATACCTGCTTTAATCTTATGGGATCACTACAGAAGTATATAGTATTGCCCTGATGATTCTTTTTTTTTTTTCTAAAGGGCTTTTATGGCTCTAGTGGCCTTTATTAACAGTGATGAGACAGGAAATCAGGGCAGAAAGAATGGGGGAAGACATGCAGCACAGGGTCACAGGCTGGGAGTAGAACCTGCAACTGCTGCAGGAGGACTGTAGCCTCTGTAAATGGGCTGCTGTTTTGTCTTTTAAACTGTATATTTTTAATTACATGAATTATGAAAAAATTATTTAAAAAAATGTACAGAATGTGCTGTTGTTCATATGAGGGTGTATTTCCCTGAGACTCATCACGGATCCTGTTGTTGTTTTTTTGATTTTTGTTTTTTAAAATTAATTTTTACACACAAAAAAACATAAGACTGAGAGAGACATCTACCTTTTGCATGTGACTGTTTGTCAAGAATGAAAAGTACCTGTTTCGAAGGCTCTCCACTTCATCGCTGGTATCGATGTCTTGTCTGAGAACATCGCCTGGAGTCAACATTGTCATCACAGCGTCGACGTCCGCCGGTGCAAAATCCTCATTGGCTGTGTCCATTGTTTGCAGGGTCTTGATGAACACGCTCTTCTCTCTCAGCACAGCTCAGCGCCACTCTGTTGGTCACATCCTAGTCAGCAGGCTCCATTTGAGTTTTCATGCTCAGCGTAATCTTGAAATAGAAAACTAGGCTTCCAGTGTTTCATCTGAGGCATTTACAACATGTCGGGAAGTCATCTGTTCACGGAGTACAATCTCTTGGATTTCTTATATGTTGTTGGTTTAATCTGGGCAAAATAGTTGCAGCCAGTGACTTATTTGAACTGTTGTAATTCAGACACATAAAGTAAAATTCTCCGCTTCATTTCTCTGTCTGGATCTATATATAGTTTGGTGCTGGTGGCCTGTATCCGATGTCGTGAGTCTGTTTGTAACTCAGTCACAGGCAAGAATGTTGAATGTCTTCGGTTTGGTTTTTAGATATATAACAAATCTAAAAAAAGAAGATTAAAAACCAAGCATTACCACCATTATCTGCCTCACTATGTATTTATTGGCTAATAAGCCATGTGGGAATCCTAGAGTACATGATTTTATTTTTTTATCTGTTTTTATTTACTTTTTTACTCTCACTTCTGTGAGAATATCAGCCTCACACCTGTTTAAATTTCTCATGCGGGCTGACAGAGATCCTGCAGTCACTGACAGCCTAATCAGTTCCCATAGAAAGACTATCTGGATGAAGTAGTTCCTGTGTAAACTGGTCTGACATTCCTTACAGCCAGTAAATCAAGCTTTCACTTGCACGGACGTCATGAACAAACACTCAGCGTTTATAATGTACAAAATAATAATGCAATGCAGTTATTCTGTTGTTTCTGCATTACAGTTCAGTTACTGACTTCAATTTGCAGGATGTCTCAGCATATGAACTTTGAACACATCCCGAGGGATGTGGGGGACATTGAGTCGGAACGGGCCATGTTCTAAACCTCCGTAGCTGAAGCGGCTGATCGGAGCTGTGGACAGAAAGTTGTTGGTGCCTGTCGTGGCGGGAATCCCTGAACCCGATGGTGGACACCTCGGGTAAGGGAGGGTGTCAGGCTGAAGGAGTTCTACAGGGCTTGGTTACCCTGTCTTACTCCAGAGGCAGCACACAGGTACCAAAAGGTCAAGCGGACTGTGGCCTTTACTGTCTCTGAGGCAAAAAAATCAGGTTTGGGAGGAGTTTGGAGAGACCATGGAGAGTGATTTTCGACTGGCTCCAAGAAGATTCTGACAAATTGTCAGGTGCCTCAGGAGGGGAAAGCAGTGCTCCACCAACTCTGTGTACAGTGAGGGTGGTAAGGGTGGTGTGCTGTTGACCTCAAGTGGGGATGTTGTCGGACGGTGGAAGGAATACTTCAAGGACCTTCTCAATCCCACCAACACGTCCTCCATGGAGGAAACGGAGTCTCGGGACTTTGAGATGGGATCATCCATAACTGGGGCTGAGGTCGCCGAGGTAGTTAAGAGGCTGCACGGTGGCAGGGCATCAGGGGTGGATGAGATCCGCCCTGAGTTCTTTAAGGCTTTGGATGTTGTAGGGCTGTCTTGGTTGACACGTCTCTGCAATATTGCGTGGACATCGGGGGAAGTACTTTTGGATTGGCAGACTGGGGTGGTGGTTCCCCTTTTTAAGAAGGGTGACCAGAGTTTGTGTTCCAAATACAGGGAAATCACATTCCTCGGCCTCCCTGGTCAGGTCTATGCAGGGGTGCTGGAGACGAGAGTCCGGTCAATGGTCAAACCTCAGATTCAGGAGGAATGATGCAGGTTCCATCCTGGCCGTGGAACACTGGACCTACTCTTTCACCTCAGTAGGGTCCTCGAGGGGGCATGGGAATTTGCCCAACCATTCCACATGTGTTTTGTGCACTTGGAGAAGGCATTTGACGGTATCCCTAAGGGTGTTCTGTGGGGGATGCTCCAGGGGTATGGGGCTATGGTACCCGGTCCCTGTGCAAACAGAGCGAGAGTCTGGTCTGCATTGCTGGTTGTAGGTCGGATTCTTTTCCAGTGAAAGTTGGACTTTGCCATGGCTGCCCTTTGTCATGATTCTGTTCATAACTTTTATGGACAGACTTTCCAGGCACAGCCGTGGGGGCAGGGTGGTTCCAATTTGTGGAACTCAGGATTGCCTCTTTAGTCCTTGCAGATGATGTGGTCCTGTTGGCTTCATCAGGCGGGGACCTCCAGCTCTCGCTGGAGGGCTTTGCAACTGATGGTGAAGCGGCTGGGATGAGAATTGTCACCTCCAAATCCGAAACCATGGTGCTTTGTCGGAGAAGGGTAGAATGCTCTCTCCAGGTTGGGAATGAGGTTTTGCCTCAAGTGGAGGAGTTTAGGTATCTTGGGGTCTTGTTCACGAGTGAGGAGAACGGAGCTGGAGATTCACAGACGGATTGGTGCAGCATCTGCAGTAATGTGGGCTCTGTACCACTCCATTGTGGTGAAGAGGGAGTTGAGCCAAAAGGCAAGACTCTATTTACCAGTCAATCTTCGTTCCCACCCTCACCGATGGTCATGAACTGTAGTGACCAAAAGAATGAGATCGTGGATACAAGCGGCTGAAATGGGTTTCCTCCGTAGGGTGGCTGGGTTCTCCCTTCAAGATAAGATGAAAAGTTCAATCATCTGGGAGGGACTCAGTGTCCGGCCTTTGCTCCTTCACATTGAGAGGAGCCAGTGGAGGTGGTACGGGCATCTGGTCAAGACGCCTCCTGAACGCCTCCCCCGAGAGGTGTTCCAGGCATGTCCAACCGAAAGGAGGCCCCAGGTCAGACCCAGGACACGTTGGAGAGATTATGTCTTTTGGCTGGCCTGGGAACCTTGGTATTACCCCAGAAGAGCTGGAGGAGGTGGCTGGGGATCAGGGCGTCTGGGCTTTCCTGCTCCAGCTGCTGCCCCCTGAGACCCAACATCGGATAAACGGGAGTCAATGGATGGATGGTCTCTGCATATGCATGTGCATATAAATAGAACTGGGCAAATTCTCTGTGATGTCATCCATAGTTTGTTTTTTTCTATATTATGATTTGAAGCTTCTTTGTTGCAACAGATATCAGCAGTGTCTGAAATATGAAGGAATTGTGACGGCCTGTCACTGTCTCTACGATCTCTGTCAGCTAACTGACCAATATAAACATCATTAAATAATATAAACATCAGCGCATCTACATAGCACAGTAGCCTAGCAACAGCGCCAGATACAACACAGAAATGGGAAGAAAAATGTGAAACTCAAATAAAGAAGAAAGACACTTCTTTTTATTGATTTTATAAATTTTCTTTTCAAAGTACACCAACACCACCACAATGTTAATTTTAGAGTCATCTGTGCATTAGCACATTAGCAGAAACCTGCTAATGACACAATGACGCTGTGTTTAGAGCCTGACATACACTTGCATTTACTTCTGTTGTAGCAACGACTCAATGTATGTTCAAACACATAGTGTAACATGCTGTAAATTTAATTTAATTTAATTTAATTGCACACTGGTTTCATGCAGTGCAATGTGACAAATGCTGGTTTGGCTGCCAGTTTGAAAAGAGGCAGTCACTTCAGCAGCCAGCTACACCTGGGCTAACGACAGCTAAAGGCTCGTAGCAGCCTCTATGTGAGCTGCCTTCAACAGTCTGTTTGCACAACTGATTATGTGACCTCTGAAGGTAACTGGCAGTATCCAGTCCTTCAGTTACCAAGCTTTTTTCAGGTAAAAAAACAAAACAATCACGCTGGATAAGCCACCAGTCCATCACAAGGTCTTAAGGGCTTAAAGCAAAAGGGAGGGTGCGAGTATTTTCACTTTCTGTTTTGTTTTCTACTTCCTCCCTTAACCCTGTAGTGTTTTTTAGTCTTCTCATAGTCCTTCTTCCTGATGTTGCTGTACCTGAGATTGCTAAAACCTTTAGGGGTACCTGATCAAGGATCAAGGCTCCTAGCTGCTGCCCCTCCATATCAGGATGAGCCAGTTGAGGTGGTTTGGGCATCTGGTTCAGATGATTTCAGGACTCCTTCCTGAAGATGTACTTCATTCAGTGATAAGGTCCCAAGGCAAACCCAGGACACCCTGGAGAGATTGTACCATGTTTCTCTGCTGGCCTGGGAACTCCTTAGTTTGAAGTCCTTAGAACTGACCGTTTTTTTTTCCTGCTTCCATTTGCCAAAAAATGTGTTCTGATCTTAAGACACAAAAAACGACAAACACTATGTGCTTAAGCTGATCACAAACAGATATAATTTCTTGCCTCTTTATTTATTTAAAACACCCATAAAACATTCTCAGTGCAGGAGAAAAATGGAAGTGAACTTCTTTGACCCAAATTAAATGTTAATGCTTCACATTTATATAGCTTATAGCAGCTGCTGTCCAGAAGAGGGCAATCATCAGAAGCAAAAAAAAAAAAAGAAAAGTTCCTGCATATGTTGCTTTAAATATGCAGCATCCCTGTTTAAAAGCTAAACACTGGACTTGTTATCTGCCATGATACCCAGCAAGGACTTAAAATACCAGTACAAATACATGTACCTGTTTTGATGGTTTTAACCAGCCCAAGTGAACACTAAAGTATTTGTATATATACCACTCTGTTAATAATTGAATGACCAAGCCCTACAATAGAACTACAACATTTTATGCTGAATTTGGAATAATTTAAAATGTTTTGGATGATAGATGAACTGCAACAAACTGGACTGGATTAGAATATAGTAGTTGTGGTATACTCAGTTGATTTTATGGACTTGGGTGACTCTGTACTGAGTTACTAAAGGGTTCTGGGTTCACTTGAGTCAGTGTTGTTGGTCAAAAAAAAACTGAAAAGAGAATTTCACCATTGCAAGGCTCCACATATGCTTTATTATGTAACATAACAAATGCAACAAAAATATTAACTGTGCATATCATATAGTTTTACCACTTGTTCAGTGGCGGAGGACTGAGGCCCCGACCTAAAGTATGTGGACCAGTTCTGCCAAATCATCTGAGCCTCAGTGGATCAAATCATCTGAATCTGCGGTGTTTCCAGTGAGTACGCTAACTCACGTGAGTGAACCAGTTCAACCAAATCATCTGTGCCTCAGTGAACCAAATCATCTGAGTCCATGACTTCCAGTGAATTTGCTAAGTCAAGTGAGTGGACCAATTCAACCAAGTCATCTGAGTTTGCGGTGTTTCCAGTGAGTACGGTAACTCACGTGAGTGAACCAGTTCAACTGACTCATCTGAGTCCGCAGTGTTTCTGGTGAGTCCACCAACTCAAGTCAGTGAACCGATTCAACCAAATCATTTGAGTCACAGTGAACCAATCTGGTTTCCGTTGACTCCGCTAACTTGTTTTTGTGATGAGTCTGCTAACTGAAGTCAGTGATGTGATTCTGCCAACTCATCTGAGTCCGCTGTATTTGCAGTGATTCTACTAAATCCAGTCAGTGAACCAAATCATCTGAGTCCGTGGTGTTTCTGGTGGGTCTGCTAAATCAAGCTCCATATGTAAAACATTTTTTTAATCATTCAATTAATTTATACAAGCAGTTAATAACTTAAAGTGATACTGTGTAATATTTCTGGTTGTCTATTAACAAAAAATGTTGTTTCATTCAAAAGTATGACCTTATTAATTAGTAATTACTTCCATCAACAAATCAGTGTTCTGGTAGGTCTTGAATTTGCCATTTATATAT
>JBAMYA010000018.1:11550325-11564698 GCA_037176975.1 Arrhamphus sclerolepis | reverse complement strand
CCCCCCCCCCCCCCCCCCCCCCCCCCCCCCCCCCCCCCCCCTCCCCCCCCCCCCGAGTGTCACACTGAACTTCTTTGTGGCCCATCAAGAAGAAAATGTAGAACATGAAATGCTTCTTTGTAAGATCTATGACAGAAAGAGACAAGTCTAGACTAAAGACAGAAATTAAACCGCACGTTTTGTATTTGTCTTCTCAGATGGTGGCGGTAAACGCCATCTGCTAGTGGCCAATAAACAGAAGAAGAAGTAGAAGACACGCTGAGGTGAAGCGTAGCCTTCCAGTCACAGCGGAGGGACAGAATGCTCCAACATCTCTCAGCGCTGCTGCTGCTGGGCTCTCCCGAACACAGAAACATGGCCGCCTCTGCGACGGACAGCACGAATAACAGTGACGACACAACGACAGACAGTCTTAAACGCAACGAAGAGTCTCTGTTACCTTCTCGGGAGATAATAAAACCCACTATCACGGAGCTGACCAAAGAAGTAAGGAAGAACATCCTCTGCACTGTGGAGGGATGTGGCAAGATTCTCCCCAACACACCTGCATTGAACATGCATCTGGTGAAGTCGCACAGAATAAAGGTAATCGTCCACTTAACTCGGTTATTAAAACACCTTTATATGTGACGTCAATTCCAGGCTAATTTGACTACCGCTCTTTCAAAACATCGTTAAAGCTGGAGAAAGGGGGTAAAACGCAAGTCATTCAACTTCGTGCAAGCAAACATTCACAGGATAGCAAATAGCAACCGTTTTCTGTTCAACTTTAGAGAATTTTGAATTTACAGTTCACCGAGCTAGTTAGCTACACTAAAGGTACCTATATCTGTTGTTACGTTTCTTTTATCACGTGACGGTTGATGCCAAGTGCTGGCAAACTTCAGCAAGTGCCCTGTGTTGATTCTTGTATTATTTTGACTTTGTTAAGGGCCTAAACCAGCACTGAAATTCAGTTTGAGGCTTAGTAGCAACCATCATTCAAGAGATGTGTGTATTACATATTTGTATATATAATACACACACGCACACAGACACACTTGCTTATCAAATTATATTGATTTTATAATTAATCTAGTGGCCTAGTATTTGCCACTTTGTTACAGTATTTACCATAGTACTTGTATCCAAAGGTTAGTAAACAGAATACAGGTAAAGACCTTTGGAACACCCATGGGCAAAACACAGTTTGAGGACTCTGGACCATCTCAGTGTGGCTCTTCTTAAATAAGTGACAGCATAAAAACATTTTATTAAAATGCAGTTTGGTAAAGATTTTTCATGACTGAAAACAAGGTTTGCACTATATTGCCATTTAACTCAACTACAGTGTACTACAGCGCTTCAGAAAGAGCTAAGAACTGTCTGCAGTGATGATGGGTCACTGATGCAATGATTTTTGGCGCAGAATTTTGTGACATTTACTGTTTGTCAGGAGTATCAATTAACTGGCAGTATGTATAGTAAGTTAAGTGAGTGTGTTTAAAGAGAACACAAATACATTTTTCTTTCAAGGATGCCACACTTGTCATTGACGTGAATCGAACTTGATTCAGTTCAAACACTGTACTAATCTGTAAAGGAAAATTAATTGTTCCAGTATTATATAAGCCTCTTCAAACATTCATTGTAGAGTGTTGTAGCTGTGGGCAGGAAGGATCTCCTGTAGTGGTTTTTGTTCCAGTAAAAAAACAACAAAAGAAAACAAACAAACAAAAAAAAACACCTGACATCTTCCAACTAATTATAAGTGCAGAAAATGCCTACACTCTGGAATCCACAAATTGGAAGTTGTAGCTAACTAACTGCTTATGAGAAAGCTTGTGAAATCTTGCACGCCATCATTTGATGGTGAATTTTTGGGGGAAAAAATGATACCATTATGTTTTAGGCCTTTTGTGTGCTTTATTGTAGGTGTATGGCCCTTGAATAAATATTACCTGCCACTGCTTTTCTGTATATCCACAAAAAAAGCATTAAACAAAAAGGTTCTCTTACATTAAACAACAAAACAAATTTCTAAGTGTATTGGCCTGATATATAATCCGTTTGAGATAAAAAGGCATTAGATTGTCAACAATGCAGTCTACCTCTTAACTCTGCCTCCTCTTTCCTCTCTGGACTTGGCTTTTCTGTGGGAGGCTTTCACTGTCGGCCCTCCATGAATGAAGGTCTTTGCTGGGAAAAGCTCCCTGTTGTCATGCCCCAGACTAAGCTCTTTGTTTAAAAAAGATGATTGTGAGAATTTGAATTAGCTCTTCGTAGTCAACATGTGCAAACTATTTTGGCTTGGCTTTTAGCTGTCTCTCAATCCATGTCCTTGAGCAACAAGAGGAAAATCTTCACTTATCACTGTATTTTACAGTGTTCAAAAAAAAAAAAAAGGATCTTGACAATTAGCAATGAAAGGCTGTATAATGGCCTTGCTGTAGTGAAGACAGTGAATATTGGCTCATGACAAATGACGTTGTCTTGTCATGACTCAGGCTTTGGCCTAAAACCAGATAATGTATCTCAGCTTGTCTGTTTATTGCTTCTAAATTAAATCCTTTACTTACTAGCTTTTCTCCATAAAGCACATTGTTTTGACAGCCAACTGGTCTGCTCCCTCCAGTGTTACAGCAGACTGAGGTGACCTTGACTACTGGAAGGCGGCAGTATTAATGTCTGTTGTGTGCAATGGCAGTCCTGCTTTCCCTGTGTGAAATTTGCTCAGTGTATATGCTGTTCTCTGATTAAAAAATCAAAGCCACTGAATTTTAATTATAAGATCTAAAGCAGGGGTGTCAAACTGCAGGCCTCGAGGGCCCCTGTCCTGCATGTCGTGCATGTTTCCCTGCCACAACACAGCTGATTCAAATGAATGGATTGTTAACAGACTTGTGCAGACCTTGATTCATTTGAATCAGCTGTGTTGTGGCAGGGAAACATGCAAGAGATGCAGGACAGGAGCCCTCGAGGCCTCGACTTCCGACACCTCAATCTGAAGACTGCTTATTTAAATGAAAGAGGCCACTTTATAGCAATCTCTTCAATCCCATGTGTCCCTAAGGACATTGATGTCTTCTTCTTTAGTGTAAAGCGGAGTCTGTGGTTTATTGTATAACACAATTAATAGATACACCATTCAGTGATAACAGGGCCGTGCACAGACATTTCTGGGGCAGGTGCTGAAGCAAAGAGAAAAGGGTGCATTATATTGTATTGTACTGTAGTGTATTATTATTTACTGAACCATATCTGAGCCACGTTAATTTGGCTGTCTGGGTGCTATTGCAGTATTGTCAAAGACAGCATTTATTACAAGAACTTAAAAATGTTTTATTGGGGTACCAATGTTAAGGTGATATATTTCTCTCACTCTATGACCCATAACAAAAGACCTACCTTGAACTGTTCATGTTGCTCTAATTTTTTCTGTTTCTTTAGCCTTTCCTTTCTTAACATTTGCTGCAATTAGCAATGAAGCTAAATTAACATTGTCTGTGATTAATAAATGTTAAAAGTCAACCCACTTTCTTTTTTCTTTTTCTTGTTTTTTTTTTTTTTTTTAATGAGAATACTTAACCATTTGTGTACAGTATATTTATTTTATCATTGGAGTGGAGTTTCCTCTGAACAGCGCTACTCTCTCCTTGGTACTCTTTTTCACTTGGACATGAAGATTTTTACAATCTCTCATTTCCTGTTAGACTTTTTTGAATAGTCTGTTTTATGCTGGGTTATTGGCTTAGGGTGCAGTGTTGTTACCAGGCCCTCAAAACGTTATGCAGTGATGTCAGGAAGATGGTCTATTTTTGTTACTGTAGTACTCATGTTAAGAGGGAAACAGCAGGGACATGAGCTATGTCAAAGAATTAAAATTCAAATACACTGTGTACACATTTTTTTTTTAAATCAAATTTAATTCTGGGAACTATAGTGAAATGTATTTTTCAAAACATTAGCTCATAAAACTAAAATTTGTTAGACGGAGACGTTCGTCAAAAAGGGAGCTTACCAAGTTGGAGGGCAAAGGGCAAGTATGTGAGTAGGACCTGGAGTTGGTCTTTGCACATGCCTCAACCATAACATCACGACCACTGACAAGTAATGCTAGTAAACACTTTTATTATAAACAATGTTCTGCTGGGATTATTATACATTCATGGTTTCACATGAAAGTTATTTTGCACTTGCCACTTATCTTAGTCCTAAAACACCCCCAACATAATTCGCCTACAGTAGCTGACTCCCTCAGCAAGTCAATAGTGGGCCCCTCTACACATTTATTAGAAAGTGTTGAAAACACACACACACACACACACACAACAGAGTCTGAGTTGTTCATTTGACCTCTTAACAGATACCAGTTTGGTGGATCCTGATGGCATCTGTGGGAACCAGTCCCAGTTCAGAGAACCTACCTCTCAATACACATGGCCCAAGGGATCTGTTGTCTGTGTTTTAGTAACAGACACTCCTGGACACCCTGAGATGCTCTTTGTACGGACCCTGACTGCTCAGAGCTCTTTTGGGAGCATCATAGACCTTCTCAATATTAAGTAGTTGGCCATCATGTTATGGCTGTTTTTTTGTTTTAAAACTTTAGAGTTGTCCGTTTCAACACTGTAGTCCCTATTCAAATAGAGTATCAGGAAATAAAAAGTTGCATTTTCTTGTATGACAACGGTGATGGCCTTTACAGCTGTTAAAGTAAGAAACATCATTGTTCAAATGTTTGCTAAAATACTGAATGACTTGATTACCAATTTAATTTTTATTTGTTTACCTCTGAAAGTAACTTTTAAAAAGCCACTGGATTTGTTGTATATTTTAGCTCTATATTTGTCGTATGAAATTGTTGCTGTGTTACTGGAAATTCTTTTCTATGCTACCCATGATCTACAAACCCGTAGCACAAAGTATTTCGGTTTTATGTTTTGTTTTGTTTTTTTCTTCTCTTCAGGATGGCATTGTCAATCCCACAGTCAGAAAGGACATGAAGGGCTCTCAGAAAGTTTACTGCTGTCCCATTGAGGGTTGTCCAAGGGGGCCCAATAGGCCCTTCTCCCAGTTCTCCCTGGTTAAGCAAGTAAGAATTTTCTTCATTTGTATGGGTTGTTTTATTGTATGTATGTATATATATATATATATATATATATATATAGGCCTCGTCGCATGTCGGTGTGCTGCAGTGTAATCTGTGGAGCTACAAGCTCACATCGTTTCACAAATGTGAGATGCTGTGAGCTTGTATATCTGCATGGATATTTACCACTGAATTCCCAAAAGATGAAATCACAGGAATGGATGATGTTTAAGTTTTCAATCACAACAGAAAGAAAGAAAGAGAGGATATGATTACACCACTTAACAGGTATGGTCTGATGATTTGTTGACAGTAAATATAATGTGTTTACTTTGACAATAGTCAAGTCCTACAGTGATTTTAAGATGAGTATTAGATTTGGCCATACTAGCATTAGAATACAACATAACTTCAGAGGTTACTTTTTTAAAATGAAGCAAGGATTGTAAACACTGTGCTCACACTCACAGTGAAGGCAGTAGAGAACTTAAGGCAAACTTCCAACACCATTTGAGCAAAACAATTTTTGCACTGTGCGCACCATTTTAATGATATAGATTTCTCTTAAACAATACACAAACTTTTATCGCTCTCTAGGACAGGAGTAGGCTAAGGCAAGTTTGTGGGGGGGGTCCCCTTTCACTACGTTTCACAAGTCACATTTTGCTTTGGTCATGATCTGAAATTTTCAGTCCTGGGATTTTTTCTTTTCTTTTCATCTTTAAGCCCTGATATATACATTCTCCTACTTAAGATTTTAAGTATATTAAACACTTGTGCGCAGAGTCAAGACTCATCGGCTGAAAGCCAAGCGTACTGAGGCTGAATCAGTTTGCTGTCCTGCCTGACATAAATTTGTAATTGTGAACAGAGAACTTAAGGATAGTTTACAAATAAATAATCTAATACACTGAAATGAAAATGTTAAAAATCTGATAATTTGCTAATAATTCTCACCAACTCTATGAATATTTAACTGATGTCTTCAATAAAGGCTCAGAAAAATGTTATTTTGATTAAAATTAGATCACATTTTATGTTCAAATAATGAAGAAAATGGGTCAATACAAGAGTTTCACATTCTTCTTTCTTACCACTATTTCTGTGTAATGTCCTTAACACTTTTCGCTTTCCATATGATTTTTTTTTTTTTTTTTTTTTAAATGTTGTGGCAGAAACAGTTATTTGGTGCCTTTTTGATCTTGGTCATTATAGCACTACATGAAGATGCATGCAGAGAAGAAACACAAGTGCTCAAAGTGCAACAATGGCTACAGCACAGAATGGGACCTGAAGAGACATATGGAAGACTGTGGGAAGACCTACCAGTGTACATGTGGCTGCCCGTATGCTAGCAGAGCTGCTTTGCTGTCACATATCTACAGGACGGGTCATGAAATTCCTACAGAACACAGGCATGTGAAAGTATATACTAACCAGGGTTTTGCAGGACTTTTACATTTGACTGCATTATGTATAATATATATTTTTTTTACTTTTCTCTGTTATGTTTCTTTACAGAGTTCCTCCAGTGAAAAAGAGAAAGATGGAGAAACTTTTAAGTGGTTCTGAAAAGGTTAGGACCAACGACTTAACCACACAGATCATGACTGCTACAAAAGAGTTGCCAGAGACTCCCCTTCTTTCAGAGTCGTCAATATCCATCCCAGATCCAGCAAATCAAAACTCCAATTCTCATAAGAGCCTTCAGAAGTTTCTCCTACCAAAACCCAAAATGGCTTTGGTCAGTGTTCCTGTTATGCAACTGGCTCATTTGCCTGTCCTCCTTCCATCTACAGATAGTGGGGCTCTGAGATCTGTAGTCCTGGCAGTAGACAACCAAGGATCTATTAGTACCCTTCAGCTCCTCTCGCACACCACAGGGGCAGTGGTTCCTCCTTTTGAAGCAAAAAATGTAGCTTTCAAGGATAAATCAATTTCCCGCTCCACCCACAGTCCCATTAGCACAGGAGTACAAGTAAACCTGGATCCACTGAGTGCAGATGACTCTGTTAGCAGTGTGGCAGGACAGCGTGGAAGGAGCACCTCCACGAACATTCAGACAGACAAATCTTACTTGTCAAAAGTGCCCACAGGGATTGGAGAAGGAATAGGATTGTGTTCTACAAGCGAGTCCTCAGTCTCATCTTGCTCTCAAACAGACATCAGTGTAAGCGCCCAAGTCCTCCTGCCAGTCAGTGTTGAAACCCAGACATTCTTCTCCCGAGCCAAATCCACATCATCCATTGGAGCTCAAACAGAGAGCCAGTGTCTGAGCCAAAATCCTTGCCCATCTTCATCTGTGCTCCCATACAAAACCAGGCAGACACAGACGCTCACGAACATGCCACAACTAGAGGACAAGGGTCAAGACCAGGCTATCATGTGCTCTGAACTATTTGGTAATGAGTCCCTCAGTGTTTCTACCCAAACAGCGCTGGAGATAGATGGCAGCCTTAATCCTACAGGAAGTAATATATATGAAGACTCAAAGTCAGTGGGAAGCATGTGTTTTGGGGTGCAGACAAATGAGCTCAGTACAAACAACATGGCAGACAACCAGACCCAAACAATGACTCTATTAAGTGACCTAGAAAACATCCTGTCAGGTCACCAAGTGCTTACAGAAACCTCTGCAGCCTGTGGTTCAAGTCTCAGCTCGGTTCAGGAGCAACACAGTGGAATAGACTTCGACTTTGAAGAGTTTCTCAGTGCTGTGCACATTCAGACTCAGACGGAGGAGAGTGATCTGGGTGGACTGGGTGGTGACACACCACTGGAATCTTTGGACATTCAAACGCAGACAGACTTTCTTCTGATGGATGAACTGGACCAAAGTGAGGGGCCAAATCGAACACAACCCAGTGACCTGGAGCTGTTTGACACTCAAACTCAAACTGACCTCAATTTCCTGCTAAATGCCGGAAGCACCATGCCCTTGAGCAACATACTCCGACATTCAAGTTTTTCTATTAGCACAGAGTCGTCAGATACTGAAACACAGACCGATCTCCCTTCATTTACGGCAAGTCCTTCATTGCAGACCCACTTAGGTCAGGGTGAACATGCAAGGTTGCTGAACAGCACGGAGACTCAGACTGTAACCAGCCAGGCAGAAGGCTTAGGACAGCTCTTCCTGACCAGCAATGAAACGCAGACCGTCATGGATGACTTCTTGTCAGCAGACCTGGCATGGAATATGGAGTCTCATTTTAGTTCTGTGGAAACACAGACATGTGAGGAACTTTGTGCTCTCTTTCAGCACCCTCAGAAACCCAACAGCTGAAAGCTTTGAAGTATGAGTTTTTGATATTTGCCTCCTCCCTTAAGAGGAATAATTCTATGTTGTCCATTGAGGGACCATAGTCTTAGCAGTAAGAAGTCGATAAAAATATTTTTCGACCATTCCACTTGGGCATCAGGTACAAAGCCTTTCCAGGTCAAAATCCTGACAGCTTTGCTGCACTTTATTAGCTCAATGGGCATGATTTATCAGCTCTTGTGGCAGTTTACATATTTATTTGCACATGAAGTAACATATTGTATGTCTTGTCAGAAACGCCATTTAACTTCTATATTTCATATTATAACCACTGTGACGGGTATGTTGTTTTTGGTCTTACTAACAGTTGCATATTGTCTTTACATTTCATAAATGTTAGAACTCCACTTAAGGGATTACACCATTAGCCGCATGTACCTGTCTTAAAACATTTGTGAAATTGTTGTCAGGTGTGGCAGCTTTTACAAAACAATCATCTCAGCTGTGCAGTATGCATTATTGTACATTTTGGTTTACACATAAAAAAAATGCATGAAGCCTTCATGAGGTCAGCAGGACAAAAAAAAAGAAATTGTTTGCGCTTGTGTATCCGATGGCTGCCTTTTAAATGTCAACATCTTGAGAAATACTTCATTGGATCCTGCAAGTTTTGAAAACGATAGAAGGTGTTACCTGTCTGATTTGTTTGTTGTTGTTTTTTTTTTTCAAATCATAGCCTTCTACCAGTGAACCTCTCATTGCTCAAAACATTTTTGATGAACATCTGAAATATACAGATGTGGCACATGTAAAAGTGAGATGTTGTTGCACACCTTTATTTGATGTTATGTAAACACTTTTTTTCTGCGTGTGAGTTCTAGCTAATCAATTCCAGTCAGTAAGCAGGCCAGGCTGTCACCGACTTTGACTTATTCATTAGCTGAGTGTAAGTGTATACAGTAGCAGTACTATGTGCTGTTGTGGTCCAACAACGTTACTGTGCAGTAGCACAGTGGATTAGATTTAGGATTAGGAGTTACTTTATATATTTACCGGATGATGCTGACTGAAAGGAGTCATGTAGAATATTAGACTTGTCGAACAAGATGTGGATAAAATATTTTTAATTTATTTCGTCCTCTTCAGGTGGATATTATTTTTTCTTTTCCCCCCTGAACTTTTTAGTGTTTCACTCTTACTTCACAGGCACCACATACAGATTATATTTTACAAAGGATCAGAAACAGGGCCTTGTTTATTAGTTCATTTTGTTTAGTTGGTGCCTTATTTCAAGTATAAACTTTAGTTCTGCTACTTACGATTTGCTGCTTTAAATTAATATTTATTCTGTCTGTTTCAGAAAATGCATCAGAATCCTTTCAGTCTGTTTGCACTCTCTCAAGTGTTTTTCATTGTGTTTGCATGACTTACTGGAATGTCCCCATTGTTCTCTACATTTTCCATGGAGGGAGTCATTTCGTCACTTGTAAATTGTGCTATGCAGCGTCTCATTAGTTTAAATTACTTTCATTCCATCTCATTTTTAAAGAGAGGTTTTTTTTTTTCTTCTCCTTTTTTGTAGAAACTGAAGAATGTACAGAAAACGACACTGCACCCAAAGTATTGTCTTTTTCTTTTTGCACCATATATAACATGTTAAAGGAGATTTTCCCTGTGTGAATTTCAGTATTCATTGATTTGAGATCAGTACTTGCAGTTAGTGATTCTTAAATTCAGAAGCAACATTGCTGCTTCCTACAGGTCTTATAAAACAGTGAAATGCCTTGCTTCAAATAGAATTATGTGTAGAAACCTTGTCAGTCTTAATGTCAGTGATGGTGCTTTATTTTCTCCCCTTGAGGGAGTGCATGCACATGTTCTTTCCCAGCACAAAATATTCATATTAGCAGAATTTGAGTTTCTGTTGCCTATATGTGTAGATATAATTATTGCCTTGTTTCATTGTTTAAGCCACACAAAGAGTCTTGTTAATAAATTGCTGGAAAGTGAATTGATCTGCTCTCTTTTTTTTCCCCTTTTTTTTAAGAGTGGAAGAAATGCAAGACCATCCAAAGAATTCTCTTTTTCTTTTTGCTTTGCCCTCTTTAAAAAAGATTGTTTTTTTTTTGTTTTGTTTTCCTTTTTTGGGGGGGGTTACTTAATTGTAACATGCTGTATTTGGTGTGCAGAAAGTAAGTGGTTCCTCTATCCGTTTGAACATGGCTGAGGAAATGAAAACATTTGATGTCCTTTTTAGTATTATTTTCTATGAACAGTAGACTTGAGTGGCTTTATAAGAATTTGCACATATTAGATATTTTCTAAATGTTAGTTTTATTTTATCACATGTACCAGTAATTTACAAGCTATCTTTAAAGTGGTTATAGTTTGCTTGTACATTAAAGATAAAAGGTGACTGCATCTCTTAGGATAGAACAAGGTCATCCAAGTCTAAAGAGCAGAGCACTAAGTAACTGCTTTATTGTATTTTTTTACAGCACCTAGATACATCCACAGCCTTATGGCTGTGGATGTAGCCATCTATGTATGTAAAATAAGCATTTATCTTAGGCAAATGAAGTACTGAATACATTAAAAAAGCACAGACTGAGGCTGGAATATAGTGGCACTTCTTATAATGGAGTTTGATTGTTGCTAGGTAACAACAGCTGCAAATGCACAGAAAGATGTCATTTGAAATGATGTTGGGAGTGACATTTTAATGTTCTGCTCACTTGTCTGTTATAGAAAATGTTTTTTTTGTTGCCGGCAAGCACAACCAAACTGAATATTTTCTTGCAAATGTGAACGCTTCTATTAGAATGATAAATTTTAGATTTGCTAAGTCCAGTAACTATGCAGAGGTTTGGTCACCTCGTTACATTTTTGAAATATAGTAGGTAAAAAGTAGTCTTGAATCTTTTGGCTGTCCACTGTAAATGCTTTTAGGTGTGTTTATAGTAATTATCCTGTTTACTTTATGCTTTTCTCTACAGACTGTGGTACATGGCTCCAGGCTGTGATGGGATTAACACAGTTGCCTATGGAGGATCCATCCCTGTGGCCAACAGTTGAAGAAGTGGTTGTTTTTGTTTTTTTTTAAAAAAAAGATTTTTCTGTCTCTTGTGACCTTTATTAAGTGTAGAAAGACAGGAAACAGGGCAGAGAGAAGGGGGTCAAACATGCAAAGGGTCGTGAGCTGGGACCCTGGACTGTAGCCTCAGTACATGGGCTGCCTGCTTAAACCACTGGACTACACAGCGGAACAGCAGCTGAAAGCAGAACCCTCTTTTTCCCCTTCCAAACTTACTTTGCTCATTGTGATATAAATTTGCAGTGCTAAATTTTCTAAGAATAATATGGGAAGGTGTTTTCATTTCATCGTCCAGACATCAGTCGTCTCCTTGCTGCAGTTTCTTAATTACATTAAAAACTGAGAAAGCTACTTTTAAATGTAGTGCTCTCTTCTCATAGCCATCACTTCCTTTGGTGACATCAGCTGTTTCAGTGTTCAGAATGCTTGGCAGCTGCTTCCGAGACCAATTAAGTTGATTATTGGAAAAAGGTTTTTAGAGTCACTGTGTCAATGGAGTTTTGAAAATTTCCATTACCTGGACTTTCCTCTCTGTGATGAAGCCATAGCCCCACTGTTCTACTTAAGGTAAAGCACTGTTTAATTTATGAGACCTCAACTCTTTTGGGGTACCTCAACTTTTGCATGGTGCTCTTTTAGTCAGAGTAAAATTGCACAAAACAAAGCAATCATGTCTAAGGGGTAAAAAGAGCATTTGAGACTGAAAACCTTAGAGTCACCCAGTCATCTGGGTAGTATGGCACTTGACATAACACATTATAGGGTTTATTGTTACATTATTGCAGAACACTTGAAATAAATGAAAATGATAGATGAGAAGCTTTAGGAAGAGGTAATGTTAAAGTAAAGTACATGATAAATAAAAACCTCTCATGCTGCTGTATATATAACACCAATACTTATTTAATGCATTGATTGTTGACAGTTATGATAAACCTTTATTTCAGAGACATCATGGAACTGGGTAGCATACACCATCTTGTTGGTCAGGAGAATAGCCTGCTGGGATGCATATGGGATGCCATTGCTTCTGAGAAGTTTTTGCCCATTGGATATCTTATGGGATGCACTGTGTCAAGTTTGGAAGACAAAGGAGCTTGATACCTCTTGGGGAAAGTATCACTTAGAGGAGAGGACAAATGACGATTATACTGGCAGATCTGGTACTTGGAGGTTGGAGCTGCTTTAGTTAGTTCTGAGTTAGAAACAGTATCCACTGTAGTTCCCTTTTTCCCACTCCTCTTATCAAACATGGAAAAGTTCTTTTCAAAAGTTTCCACATATGGAGCCTTCTGGCCACTGCACTCGCCATAGCAGATCTTGGGATTCAGCTGCAGCGGTATGATGGATGGTAAAAGTGTTATGTTTTTGATGGGAATGAATACTCTGTTCGGGTTATGACCTTGCTTCCTAGGCTTGGTGCGGCTGTTCTCCAACAAAGAGTATTTTGACAACAGAGGTTGTAAAGGTGTCTTTCTAAGTATCCCTTCTTCCATCTTTTCTTTAGAAAAGAAATGTGCAGCATTTTTCCTCATAACATTCAGGTCAGGACAATCTGATGCATGTGGCTGATGATTGGCCACAGCAGTTTGTCTCCAAGATTCTGTCTGCAAGTGTAGTGGCTGGGATTTCATGAAGCTGCGTGGTCTTGCATGTGACTTCAGGTGTGTAACTGCGGCACTGGCTGAGCTTTCTGCATTGGCGGTTGTTGGGTCAACAGAGCTAAGATTCTCAGCGTCCTTGTGCTTTGGTCTCCTGTGGCTCGTGTGAGTCGTAAGTAGGCAGCTCAGTGGAGAAGCTCTGGCCCAACTGTAAAACTGTTGCAAAGGCAGATTTAATGTTAAACATACAAAACACTTATGATATGTTTTAAATGTGATTTAATTATTGTGGCAAGTCATAATTATGCACTATCCATGTCAAACCATGAGAAGTGTAGATATGAAATGTAAAATAACAGTTTCAGTTTCATTTTAATTACTTTTAGGAAGTGTCATCTAGCGGTCTCCAATTCCTTCTATCGGAAAAAAAAATAGCCAAAGTAACTGTGGACTACTGTCCTAGTTTTCTCGTAAGAAATCTGTATACAACTTTATAGTACTACATGACACATCAACAACAATGGAGATAACTCACAGAGCTACAGTACATTGCACATTATGAAAGAGTTGATGAAGAAACTCATAAAAGTAATCACAAAACAAGACGCTGACCAAGCAAAAGACCAAACAAATAAATTTTGGATAGTAACCTTCAGTAACCTTAACCTTTAAACCTCCTTTAGACCTCCCGAGCTAAAGATTTCAAAAGTTGGTGTGTGAAGATGTGGAAGCTGAAAAAAGAAGTGTTGTGTGGTTTTCAGAGGGGAGTTGGTGGTCAGGAGGTGCCTCCAGATGACTCGACAACAACAGCTAATGTAAACAGGGAGAAGGTAAAAGAGGACTTGGTGTGTCATCTGGTAGCAAAGTAGGCAAGAAGACTTGGTGGTGGAATGAGGAAGTGCAGGAGCATCTGAAAAGAGGTTAGTTAAGAAGAAGTGGGACACTGAGAGGACTGACTAGAGTAGACAAGGGCACAGGGAGATGCAGCAAAAGGTGAAGGAAGAGGTGGCAAAAGCCCAAACAAAAAGGGTACAGTGATTTGTATGCTAGGTTGGACAGCAAAGGAGGAAGAGAATGATTTATACAGGTTGGTGCGGCAGAGAGATAGAGATGGGAGGGACATGCAGCAGGTTAGGGGTGGTTAAGGATAGAGGTGGAAATGTATTCACAAGAAAGGTATGATGGGAAGATTGAATAATTTGAAGAGTTAATGAATGAGGAAAATTTAATGAGAGCCAATAGAAGAAGTGACTGTTGTGGACCAGGAAGTAGCAAAGATTAGTAAGGCTGAAGTGAGGAGGACATTGAAGAGGGTGAACCGTGGAACAGTAATTGGTCCAGATAA
>JBAMYA010000018.1:11518403-11544827 GCA_037176975.1 Arrhamphus sclerolepis | reverse complement strand
TTTTTTTCTCAACTTGTAAACATTAAGGTTTGAATACTTAACAGATATGATTTGCCTTGCTTGATGACAAACCATGCATGTATGTGAGTGCGTCATCATTATGGCTAGAACTGTTGTCAGAGACCGGATGCAGACAATGGTGTTTCATCATGTTTTTAGTCATCATAAAACACAGTTAAATCAGTTACATCACATTGCACATTTTGCTTTTGAGCTATATGAATGAAGATGTATCCATTAAATATTCACTGCGTTCACATACCCCCTCCCCAGATGTGCTCAGGCCCATGTAGAACTCTATTCTAAGAAAGCAATTCTGTTATAGAGCGGGCAGGGTCTGCCATAATGGATATTAGATTTTAGTTTATGTCAAAGAAAATGTAAAATTTCCCCCACTGAAAAACTTATTTAAATCTAAAAGTCTACTGAAAAGAATGGGTCTTGTCTTTTGTATGTGCATTGGGACTCTAGATGGCTGTATAATGGCTGTTTAGTATGCTGCTGATATCCTGAAGGACCTCAGAGAGCTATCAGACTTTATATATAATAATCTCAAGACGTCCATCCTATATGAGAACAGTAGGAGTTCATGCTCCAGGAAATATTATTCTGAAAAAAACAAAGCAAACGTTGCATTTCCTTTATATTTTCATTGAGTTGCATGTCTTTCACTCTCCATTGTTTTCATTTTCGAGCAGCTGTGCAATGACACAATTATTTATCTTATTCATTTTCAAAGTTCCAACCATATGAAAACTCATCAATAAATGAAGTATGGAAAACAGACACTTTGGGAAAAAACATTCTGTATGCTCATTATGCTAAATTACAATTAGATACCTCTATAATTGATCATTTTTTTTAGTTTTGGAAACATAAGCATCAAGCTGTTATGACCTTAACTGTAGCCAATCATACATGGTTTTTAGTTTTGGTTGGTATGATAATTTAAAAAAAAAAAAAAAAAGAGAAATTACTTTTAAAAAAAGTCTCCCTTGTCTCCCCTTTCCCTGTCCTTAAGTCTCACCCACTGCCCTTCTGGACCCTTCAATAAGTCAATGAACATTCAGACCACTGCAGATGCAGTAAATTTCTAGCTCTGGCAACAGTGAAGACCGATGGGCCAGAAGTACATACATAAATAATCGGCTGTTCCTGTTTTTTTCCCAAGCTACCAAGAGCACTCTGAATCTTAGATAAGCAGACAAATGGAGAGCATAACTGAGACAAACAGGTTGAAAACATTAAAGTGCCTTCACACATTCATAATATGGGTTGTGTGTTTTGAGGAGATAATCAGTGGACCATAAGCATTATCAGTTCCAAGCTGACAAGTCTGCCATTGCATCTCTAAAAATGCCCTTCCTGTCACTGCAAGTTAAGTTACTGACTAAAGACACAGGAAGAACATTCTTTTCAGCCAACAATTTTTTTTTTTTAAGTTTGTCAGTGAACTTGCACACTGTGATGTAGGAAAATGAAAATATTCGCCTTTGTGAAAACTGGACCCCATGAATATGGAGCAGGCTAAGCAGCCTAAATAGTTTGGCCCCATAAACCCAAGTCCTGCAGGCTGGGAGAAACATGCATAAGTATGCACACTGGCGTGTGAATGAGTTTCAGAACGGAACCAGGTCTTCATCTTGCCCACAGTAAGGTTACTTGTGTTCCATTCTTGCCTGACTGTTTCATGTGCCAACATTCACCCTCAACTGGCCCACATCCAAGATCCCTAAAACAACCAAAAGAAGTGAGCCAGCACCAGAACACAGTCGTGCTTGAGTAGCTGCCATCTTGGCCAGCTTTCCCTTGGAAAAAAACAACAACATATACATATATGTTTATGTGTGTGTGTGTGTGCATACATATATAATATGTGTGTGTGTGTGATCAGCTAAAAAGGATTTGGCAACTTCCATCCTCAGCTAGTCATTGATGCTGTTATAAAGTCTAGTTCACTGTTAGTCCTGGAGGTTTTGGTATGTAAGACCAGACATGCAGTTTTCATGGACTGTGCCTGGCTATTATACTACTGTTTAACAATGCTGGAACATCAAATCCGAAATAATTTTAACAGAGAATCTCCACTTTATCAACAAATATTTGAGGAAAATCAGTGAAATGTTTAAAAACAATGCTCCTCGAAGAAAGATTTAACCAGATTTGCATGATTATCCTTCAGCAGTGCATAATAACATTAAATGATACTGAGAAATGAGATACTGGGGTATTCAATGCATAAAGGACAAGGGAATAAGCCTAAATGGACACCCATGATCTGGAGTCAGAACAATCATTTATTAATAGCTGATAAAACAAAAGCAAGTGATTATTTTGGGAAAATTTTGTATTATACAAAGTTATGTTTAGAAGTACCTTCAAAGCTTTACTGTGAGGGAAAAAATGGCCTTTTTCAACATCTCTGTGCTCAGCTGCATCTGGGATGGACCATTGCACAGAAGAAATTGTTTCTTGTCACATGAATCAATGTTCCATGTCTTTTTTTTTGGAAGAAATGGATCAAAGATGAGGAGGACCATCTATGGGGCATTGACTGCATCTGTTAATAGATGAATAATCTGTGATGTCAGGTCTGTCCAAATATAGTAATTTTAAGTATCCCTTCCGTACGACATGTGAAGTTAAAGCTGCCAGAGCTGAAACGAAGAGCTCTGCTGGAACCCGCTGGCCATCTATGCCCTGACTGCATGAGTGCTGGACGATTGACCACGAGTTCCAGAAAATGTCCGCAGGGAAACATCCTTGAATGGTCTGCAGTGGCTCCTGCCTCCTTCAGCAAAGCCATGCTGGAGGAACTGCAGACATCCACAGCAGGACTTCATATTTCAAATGTCATTTTGATGGTGACAGAAATGAACCTGGCATGTAGCTGACGCCTGGTTAGCATGACTGCTTTGCTAAGCTTTGTCCTAACACCCTCCAGGCCAGCCACAGCCAGCTATAATGGTCTGTTAGTACAATGAGCACATGAATATAACAAAACATATTCTTTCAAAAATATGACTATGATCTCTTTTTATTCACAGCACAGAAGTAAATATAATGCTAAAGGCTAAGTCACTATGATGGTAATTTTAATGTGGGGTTTCATTTGGGATTTGTTCTGTTTTAGAGTCAGCCCCCAGTGGTCACTCTAAGAATTCAAATTTTGTTACTTCCTGGATTATCTTCAACCCAGAAGTGGAATGGAGTCATATCAGTGGCCTTGACAAAGTTCACTAACACTTCCTGTATGGCAGAAAAGTACAATAAGAGTTTGGACTAACATACAGTACCTGCAAGACTACATCCTTTCCATGAAAGTCAAAAAATTTCAACAAGACAATTCAAAACCACATCCTGCAAACCTTATAAAGTCATGGCCGTGCAGGAAGAGTGTATAGATACTGGACTGGTCTAACTGAAGACCTGACCTCTCCTCATTAAGCAAAAAAAAAAAAAAAAGAAAAGATTGACAATACTGTACCATTGCACACCTTCAGATGCATTTGAAGAAAAAATGGAACAAAATAAAATCTTCATCACCATGCTCACTGGCAGAATACCTTTAGTTATCCTGAGAAGACATGGCAGCATTATCCAGGCAGGCCTGAAATGCAAAAAATAGATGGACAAATAAAATGACGTTGTTGTGAAATAAAGTTGGCTTAGGCTATATGGTCTCCAAAAATATATAGTAAGTGTAAGAAGTGCTGGATTATATTCTGTAGCATTACAATGTCCCCTATGATTAGCTCCATGTTGAGAAGGTCACCCTTAATAATACTCAACAGTACTTCAAACGGGTTTCCATTGTGTCTGCAGTGTGTCTGCAACAGGAGCCAAAGATGCATGGCTTTCTCTAGCTGTGTGTCGCAGTACGTGCTCAGTGGGGTGACTTTATCAGCTCATCTCCGCCTCCTCACAGCTATCAATCCTACGGGGAAACCATGGGCACTATGTCACAGGGAAGTGATGTCACTGACTGCCAAAACCACCCTCAAAGCCTAAATAAATATATAAAGCCCATCCTGCTGTTTAGTAGGAGGACCTGATGCGTGAGTGATTCAGCAAAACGTGACTGCTGTCACCACAGATATTTGTTATCGGGCAGCTCTCCTCGCAGATGGGTACTGGAAATTTGAGCTGTGTACAGCATGAACGTGAAACCACGCATGAACATAAAACCATTTTTAGTTTATGTATGCATGCACATTTCTGTGTGAAAAACCAATGCGTATATCTTTCGGCAGCCCTCTTTCCACGCGTCTGCATCTGGTGACCCAATCATACCAGTAATATCATTTTCACCCTAGCCGGTGTATCTCTATGAACCCTGTTGCCTTTAGGTGCAGCACACTCACAACAGGTCTCATAAAATAATTATGCGGTTGCACTCTCACACACCTCACTGTTTGTCTGGCTTCCATCTCAAAGCACTCTCGCATGTCTCTCTGAACCTCTCCTGCAGACACGAGCAGGTCACATGGAGCACATGTGTGAGAGGATGTGGTGTTTTTTTATTTTACAGCAAGGAAGGTCTCGGACCACAGAGCTGAATATTTCTATTTGACTCTCTTATTTCATACACTATGGAAACAGAACAAAAAACTGAATTTGAATTGGGAAAATTGAAAAGAAGACAAGTGGGAAAATCTTTGAAGTCAATCTTGAACCTTCCCCTTTGCAATGAATGGATAACCAAATACATAGAAAATAAAATGAGGAGAAAAAAAATTAAACACCATGCCTCTCTAACGTCTTTGCTTGAGAATACTTTAGCAACAATACAGGGTGCAGGGTGTGCTATTTTGTGTAGAACAAACAAATTGGGTCAATTTGAGCAATTGAAATACTACACCAAATATATTAAACCTTATATTTTCACTCTTTGTTACATTTATAAGACGTCCCATGGTTGTCAGTAATGTTAATAATTTTGATTGAAGATTTAATGGAAAAATATTTCAGTCTGCTGACAAGAGGTGTTTCTTTAAATTTGAACTTGAAATGATGATGGTGTATCTGGCTCAACAGTTGCTCCTCATGTGCCAAGGGATTTTATTTGAGCACATGTGCACGTGTAGAGGAAGACAGTTCTATGTGATGAGTCAAACTGATCTCTTCATGCATGTGTGGGTTAGTCTGCATATGGTGCCTTGTCCTTCTGAAGACCTCAGATGCATCAGACTCACTCTGTGCTGCCCTCTGCTGTGCAAACGTTTTAACTTCAACTTCCAAAAGGTTGGCATGCTAATGAAAATATTACAAAAAGGCAATACTTTAAAGAAAAAAATTAAAATAATATGTGTGTGAATATATATATATATATCAGTTAAATAGAATAATTAACTAAAAGCTGAGCAAAAGCAAATGCTTTTTAGCTCAGAATCTTGACAATGTGAAGGAACATCTGACAATAAATGAGGTTAATGTGCAAAAAGTCACATATTTCAGGGGCTATTCAGCAATAAATATGAACACAGTGAACTATGTTTGGAACACTATATGGAAATTGAGTTGCCATTGAGTTGTTTTTTAGGTTTACCTGGGGTCCGAAAGTGTGTTATAGAAACTCTGAGTATGTTGAACCTCCTTTCTGAAACAGACAATCACATGGCAGCAGTTGGGTCTGTTTGGTCAAGTTAGCTTGCTGAACTTCAGGTTAAGCATCCCAATGTGGAATAAAGGTGATTGAAATGACGTTGACGATGGCATCGTTGTTGGTGTTAGATAGCCTGATCTGAATATTTCAGTAACTGATGTACTGGGATTTTCACACACAACCAACTATACGGTTTACAGACAATGATCCCATAAATAGATGATATCCAGTGAATGGCGAGCCTCTGTGTGATAATATTTGTTCAAGCCGGAGGTCGAGGGAGAATGGCCAGACTGGTTCAGATTATAGAAATGCAACAACATGGATAACAACAGGTTAATGCAAGTCACAAACCTCAAATAGTCTCTGACTGGTTTCTTAAATGCATCAGAAAAAACACTTTACTCAAATAACCTTCATAGTCACAGATAACAATCCAAAACAGTGCTTTAGGGCTGTGATGGAGCAGAAGACTTGCATCATGAATGTGC
This sequence comes from Arrhamphus sclerolepis, assembly GCA_037176975.1. Lineage (NCBI taxonomy): Eukaryota > Metazoa > Chordata > Actinopteri > Beloniformes > Hemiramphidae > Arrhamphus > Arrhamphus sclerolepis. The sequence goes on along the minus strand of JBAMYA010000018.1, from coordinate 11,538,731 downwards.
AGTCAACAAATATACAGCAACTGTGTGATGCTGTCATGTCATCTCTGATGAATGTGCCCAGCAAATTATTGAATCTGGGTCACAGAAACTTAATGCAGTTCTAAAAGCAGGAACGGTCCAGCTTAGAGCTTTTTTTAGTAAAACATAAAATGTAGTTCAATACTTAATGAACAATGTTGTGTAATGTAAAACTGCAGAGAGTTTGAGATTTAATTTTATACAGTACATAGTATCATAAGTATTTTCTGGCAAATCTCAACACACGAGGGAAAAGACTCGAAGCCAATACTAAAACACCTTCTGGGGGAGATAATTGCATGTTTTCAGGAATGTGATCCAGAAACAATTTTTTCTGGCCCAGAACTCACTTAAGATGCTCTGACACAAAGACCATAATTCACCTTAGGACTGCAAATCAAATTTTTCAGCTTCTAGCTGAAAAATGTACGCACCGTTATGCAGGTATACCGATGAGAATGGTAACGTGTACATGTGTGAAGGAGTCACTAATGGTTAAAAAATGACCATTAGTGACTCCTAATGGTCACAAGTTTTGGATCCTTGCATCCAGGCCATCCTATAGCCTAGTTCAGTGAGAGCTTTGCAAATTTCAATAAAAGATTAATCACATTCTGCAAGTTTTACAAGTGGCCCTGTAGTGTTTTGATAAACATGAAAGACAAATAAAAGAGAATAATAGAAAAAATCCCCATTCATTTTTATGATGATAATGATGATAGTTACTATATGCACTCAACTTATTTTCATTACACATTTTTAACCGGTCTTCCATCTGGTACGTATGATCATCTTTTGTTGGACTGTTCATAGTCGTTACCTATTGAATTCCATAAAGGTTTATAAGTCACAGCCTTTCATAGGTTTGACTAAAACTTCCCTTTTCAGCTGCTCCCAGTTTCAGGTTGCCACAGCGGAGTGATCCACATGATTGATCTGCCACAAGTTTTATATCAGATGCCCTTCCTGCCATAACTGTGATTCAAACCCAGATCTCCTACACTGCAGGTGTAAACAATACACCCAAGCCTCCGAAGGGGAGGCACTTTCACAAATCCTAGATTGCTCTTAATATTATACAAAGCACATCTGTTGCACCACCTGACAGCTCCAGACAGTCTAATCCTTTTAAAATACTGTAAATACTTCTTGCAAGTGAAATAATGAATAAGCCTTCACTGGTGCCACATCATAAGACCTGTGTTCTTACTCACAATCTCTGCAAGTGTCTCATTCGTTTAGATGTGCCACATGGTAGACAGTTAAAGAAAAAAAAAAGCCAAGAATATGATGATCCCAGCAGCAGACGGACACTGGCGACTGTCCATCTCTGTCCATGTCACTGATGAGAAACATCATGGCCTCAATCTGTCTGACGGACTCGAGGCACACTCCCTTCTCACTCTCTCACACTGTCACTTCTGTTCTGTTTTCACTTTTTTGTCTTTCTGTGTGTCTTAGCATGACCATTATCACTGTAAAGTGGGCTGGCAGACCCGCCTTCACCTGTGCATTTAAATCTCATCCTTGTGCACATCTGCTACACATACTAATGTGCTGTAATTTATATATCGATGAGAATTTCTCATTTGTATCACCAGATATATCAACGATTCACATCCTATCCCTCTCTCTAGTCTTTTGTCTGTCCAACAACTCCACTGTTGTCATAGTGAGCAGCTCCTTCATGATAAGTGCGCCCCCAAGCTGGCTGGAGGATTCAGCTGTTCACATCTGCAGATTACCTACAACAGCACTGCTGTCCATTTGGCCTGAACAGTAACAGATATTAGCCGACCGCAGGTCAAGTATGGATGACACTTCAGTTCCATGATGAATGAATTCTGGCAGGAGATGAGTGGAGGGCTCAAGACTCTGGCTGACCCGGAGGAGGATAGATCATCGCTCTTAAGTAATCTTTTCTTTGTGTTGTTTCAGCTGAGGAGCCTCAGGGACAGAATGGAAGGAGCCAAAATAATACATCTGAGCACACATAACAGACAGACAGAAGAAATGGTAAACCTAAGAGACAGACAGAAAGACAGACAGAGATATAGATAGACATAGATGCACAGCCAGCCACTCTATTAATCACCTGAAGAAAAATGCTTCAAGATGATGTAAATATATGCAACTACCGATGCAGAAGACATTAGGCATGTCCGTCATTCAAAGATGTCATTGTTAGACAAAAACTGTGTGCCAGTGGGAACAAAATATATTGAAGGTCTTACAGCTCTGAATATATTGTAAATGCAAACACAGCTGTTTTCTGCTGCTTTTGAATGCTTGATCATGTAACTCACAATCAAAGTAAAAAACAACAACAAAGGTTGCAGTTTAGATGTGATACAGAGCCTCAGGTCATCACAGCCTTCCATCAGCAGTTGCTATTGTACACATATCTGTTTATTATTACTGACTTCATTCAATTGAAGCAGAATGATGATGAGTTTGTTGCATTCATTTGATGTGATTTTACATTTGTAGGCCGTCCAGCTAAAAATGATGTTTTCCATTACAATGAAGTTTACTGAGGCATATAAACAGAGAGAGAGAGAGTCAAAATAGTTACAGAGCAGAAACACACACAGACCTCAGTACCATCCATGTGAAAGGCTGTATTGTGTTCATGTGTGTGTGGTTAATGGAGACCAACCTCATTTTTAGGGACAGAAAGCAAGGCCCTGTTTCATTAAAAAATACTGTTCAGTGAGTATGATGATGTTTGGTTTGGGTAAGTCACCAAAAAGCAAATTTCAGTCAATGTAATGTCTTCGGAGGGGAGGTGAGAGAAACATGGTTGCTATTTAAGTGGAAGCTCCAGAGCAATCTGACCAAGAATGACACAGACTCGACCCCTAAACAGTAGCTACATATTATCACTACTATGCTTTTGTTGCAATCATTGTAAAACACATAAGTTTACATCCATAAACAAATAAGCATGAGGGAGGCTCATTAACACTGGTTTACTTGTAAATGTCAAATGTGAAGTATTTGGACATATGCAAAAAATGTATTTCTATTATATGTATGTCTGAAATGACAAAGAATCTATAAACTTTACATATAAAACATCAACATCATTGCATAATTTACAACCCAGCTGACTGGAGATTTAAATATGACTTTGGCCAGTTAAATACTTGTATGTTGGTGAAAGGCAAGTTTGTAGTTCTCATTCTTTGCCTCATGATGGCAGCATAGTGACATGATGGGTCCTCTGTTAGAGGATGGGGTAGACTAAACTGGGGAATAAATTGAAACCTCATCCTCAGAGCCTTTGAAGAGTCTGGTAAAAGTGCTGCATGAAAATGTTCTATTGGCTCCCCCTATCCCCTCTGTGTGTTTCGAGGAGGGATTGTGAGGGCTGCTGCCTATTAAAGAGTCTGTGAGAGAAATGTGTTGAAGCGAGGCCAGCTCAGCTCTCAATCTGAAGAATGTGTTGGCATATACAAGGGGCGCCACTCAAATGGAACTTTAATTCATTTACACAAAAACCAGAACAATTGTAAAAACAGACCTCACTGCTGAGAGCTAACAGTTTAGGTAATCAAAGCTGGAACTTGAGATTTAGCCTTTGTCGGGGTTTTATTTTCAGTATGTTCTATACTATGAATGTAAGGAAGGTAAGACATTGTGTGAGTGCGCGTATGCCTGTCTGCATGGTTGTTTGTCAGATGGTAGAGGTGGGCTGTGAATGAGCCTTTGATGTATCCAGCCAAGTTTCCCCTGCGGACAGCAGCTGTTATGATAAACATGCTGTCTAGTAGCAACAGATCCTCCCAAGATGGTTCTCCACCTCTCCTCTAAACTCTCCTCTTCTGCTTTCCTTCTATTTTCTCCCAAGGCTGTGTTTAATGGAAGGGAAATTAAAACAATAGTCCTGGCAATCTGCAGGCCAGCAACAGCCCTGCCAACTTGACAGTAAGTCAGAGAGACAGAGAGTGTTAGAAAAAGCCTTTGATATACCAGACACTGTCCAGACAGTATTTTCATGGAGGTGTTTCCACTGGGGGTGCATTGGGGAGATTGATTGTGCATGGCCATTGAAATTATTCATCAAACCATTGGGAGAACAGACAGATTAGGCCCTATGGGCAACTGACATGCTGAATGGGCTGCTGACAGAACACAGTTTCTCTCTTTCTTACCATCATATGACAGGTAAAATAGAAATTATTACTTTCCCTTCTTATTTTTTTTCTCCACTGACCCAGTCTAAAATGCACTTTTACCTCAACGCATTCTGTCAGCAAGAGAAATACTTCTGCATATTCTGATTTCCAATATCTACATCGCTATCTCATCTCTAAATATCCATCTGAAAAAGTGAGCATCTGCAGAAGGAGGCAGAAGTCACAACAACTCCACACAATTCATGAGGGTTCCACCCAAAGTAAAGCTCCTTGGCAGTGAATGAAAAACAAAACAAGAAGCCAGGTAAGTATTACTGAGTGTCAGAGATATTATCCAGATGATGAGAAGGAGGAAGAGGAAATATGCAAGAACAAGATGATAGGGGAAGTGGTTAACATCAAGAAAGTCTTGCTAGAAAAGGTCCACTTGAAGGATACCAGACGCTTTGCACAATAGCAGGGCCCTCAAGATCCATAAAGGAAGCGGCCTCAGCAAACAGGTCCCAAGGTTCAGGCAGTAATATGCTAACTGAGGTGGAATACACTGAAAGGCACAACCAAATTGCTGACAGTGTGGAGGAACATCTGTGCTAAGAATTAGTTAAAGGTCCTCAAGTCTTTCTGGCGCACATCACTGAAAGTAGTTAAAAGCAAAAGAATTTTAATTGTTCAGTTGACAAGCAGCAGAGAAGCACAGATGTGACAACATATTAATCTCTGCTGGCAGTAACATCAGGAAGAAGGAACATGAAAATAACTAAAACTACCTGAAACTAAAGGAACACATGGAGCTGATGTGTAGCCTTTGTGGTCCTGGTGTTGTGCCCATTTTTTAACAAGACAACGTAATTTCCTGAACTCTTAATGAAAGACGTCCTGTACCTGTTGTAAGATATCTCAGTTCATCATTTTACAGATTTTCAGTTAAATTGTTGTTTATGGTAGTGTACGTGTTAAATCCGGACTAATACTGGTCAGCATTGATTGTTGCTATAGGATTGATGCTATAGTACTTCAAAGGCATATACTGCCGTGCAACAAATTCGACAGTTCAACATTTCCCTGAACATAAAAATCTTCAGAAATCCTTTTTTAAATTGTGTTCAAATGAAGAAGATACATGTTTTACTATACTATTCTACTCTAAGTAAGCCTTTTTTTTCACTTTAAGCACAGTGTTTCCTATAAAACCAACTCTATCAGCCCTTAAAATGTAAAACAAACATCACTATGAAATACTAGTACAGCAGTTCTAGGTTTATTCATCTACATGTGCAGGGTTCAGGTGGCTGCAGGACACCCACATAAAGAATGCAGTTAAATTAGTCAGTGCTACTTTTTTACAAATTCTTGGCTTCCCAGGTTTACTCATCAAAGTGGTGTCAGGTCTTGTAAAACGATATCTTGCAGTTTTTTGGTTTCCATGATCTTTGGCTTTCCTCAGCAATGTCCATGTTGTTGAGTGAAGGTTTGAGGAAGGGTTAGAGCGTGCACACACACACACACACACACACCTACACACACACACACACCAACAGTGTGGTCACGACAGGCCCAGACCACAGGCACCTAAGTGGAACGAGCCAGTGAACAGACCTTTATTCCCACTCTGAGTTGCTCTATGAGTAAACTCACTCAGTGAAATTCTCACAGACTTCTTGTAATTTGTTTTTACTCACTCATTTACTTAGATGTGCGCTGCGCCCTTTAACTGCAACCTACCAGCTCACTCCTCTGAATGTGCTTCATTAAGTAACTTTAGTCTGGTTTGCATTATGACCTTCTTAGGGAATATAAATCTTTTAACTTTACGCATCATGGCAGGCTTTAAAATGGTAAATCAATGCTACAATATCTAAAAGAATATTGAGGATTGTGCTTTACTGTATTCATTCATCCATTTTTGACACTCGCTTGATCCTATTCAGGGTTTGGGTGGGGGGGATTGCTGGAGTCACATGAGAGGCAGTGTACACCCTGAATACGTCACCAGTCGATCAGAGCGCCAATTCAGAGACAAATGAGACAGACAACCATGCATATTCACATTCACACATGTATTAAATTTAGATTCCCCAGTGAACCTAAGATGCATGTTTTGATCTGTGGGAGGAAGCCGGAGAAGAGGAAAAATCCACACAGAAAGGTCTCAGTTGAAACTTAATCCAGGAACTCGTTGTGAGTGTGCAGCACTAACTGCCACACCACCATACTGCCTGCTGTATTCATAGCTGACTAATAGACAGAAGATATATATCATTAAATATAATTAGGATTTATTATTTTCACTATTCAAGGACTTTATTACATAAATGTAATTCTTCTGTGCCTTTATTATATGATAAATCTGTATCTATGTCAACGGTCCTTCCTGGAGTGGGTCGAGCTTTGTCACTTGCCAGAGCGCCCCGAGGCAGGACATCAAACCCCATATTGGCCCTATTTCCCAGCCACTAAGAGGTCACAAACCTGAATAAATAGGTAAGGTTGTATCAAGGAGAGAAAAGAAAAACTTATGCCAAATCATTATGTGAAATAACCCACTCCTAAAGAGAAATAAAAATGATTAAAGTAAAGAAATGTTTGAATGGGATATGGGAGGGAGGGTATTTTGACCATACATATTCAAACAACCCCAGTACTATTCATGGCTACAGCCTAATTTTAAAAAAGCTAAATAATAATATAATAATAATATAATATTTCAACTCAATTATTTCCCCAAGTTGCTATATGAAATGAAATTGGCAATACAAATGGAAAATTTGTGTTAATGATTCAAAATATTAATATCAGCTGACACAATTTGGGATCCCTTTATATAATATTTAAATGTAATTTGATGGTAGGCTTGAATAAGGGTCGACAGCAAGGTCAACCTTTTTTCAGTTATGTGCATCTCATGGGTTTCTTCCCCTTTTTCTCTGCTGGATTTGGATTTTGAGTTTCAGCAGTACATTAAAATGTGTAACGATTATAAAACGGGCCTTCCTACTGGGAGGATTCTGTCTGCTTTCTGACCTGACGGGAGACTCTGGGAGCCCAGTACTTCGGTACAACAAATTTGGTCACTGAGTATGCGCTGGAGTAAACAAGTACTTCCCAGCTCCTCAGAAGTCCTGGCTCCACAGGAATGTGCAGAAAGGTGCCAAAAGTTCCCATTACATTTTTCATGTTACTATAAGCAAAAGCCCAATGCATGCATAGGTGTGAGTATCTTGCAGTGCGGTCGCCTGGAATGAAAATAAAATAAGAACATATTTTCTCCAGGACAAACACCTGTCCTAATCCCATTCACATCGTAAGAGTGCGTCCCACAATATGTCTGTTTAAAATGTCTAAGATGCAATTGTAGTGGATGCTTTAATAAAGACTCATCTTTTCCTTGTGAGGCTAGCCAAGGCATGGTAAATATATTGTCGTGGAATATCATGTTTCGAGTTCACTAAGTCTCCATGCATCGTGCACATCGCCTCACCACCAACATAGACTGTAGTGCACGCAACACTAAAGCCACCCTCAGGCATCAGTCAGTGAGCCAATCCATCATGGGACATTTGTGCTGATGAGAGGAAAAGGGGGGAAAAATGAATAGATGAGAGAGGGAGAAAAAAATGGCAAACATGGGGTTAGAGGTGGAGAAAAAGGAAAGGGGAGAAGATGTAGAGCTCTGATCAAAGTGATAAATGAGGGACAGGATTCTGGCTGAGACCTCTCCCTCACCCTCCCTTCCTTTTGAGTCCCTCTCAAGTAGGAAAATTGTCCGTATCAGGCAGATGGTTTTGGAGACATGAGAAAGCTAGGGTGAGATGTATGTGGTGAAAGCTATGAAATGAAAAGGTTTAAGTCAACTCTATCTTTAACAAAAAAAAAAAAAAAGGTGAAATATAGTATTAATTTGGTTAGCAGCAATATGCATGAAAAAAACCCAGTGCAGCTATAACTCACCATTTTGGTTTTGTATGCTGGAAACATCAGAAAAAAAAAAGACTGGAAGAATTATGCTGGTCAGAAATCAGTAAAACTCAAACAAGGAAACCACAGCACTGTCATGTTCTGGGTCCAAAACTTAAAGAACTGCTAAATGCAGTCGCCGGACTCCTGGAATTTACAACAATTTATGACAGGCCTTGCCACAACTAGACTATTATTTTACCAAGAGATGAATATCAGAGATGTGGAGGGAATAAACAACCAACGATCCAGATGTGTTTAGCATTTATGCTATATGTGGTGTGTAAAGAGTGGATCAGGCACAGTTATGTAAGCAGAAACAATTATAGCCCCAAACAAAAACAAATAATCCCTATCATCACTTCAGGACTCCTCAAATATAACAGAAAAGTTGCATCTGACTGGAGGGTATCATCATTTACAAAAAAAATGATCATAGAGTGGGGAAACAGGAGAAGAAGAGATGAAGCCAGAGAGGTTTAAAGAAGTGGAAAAAGAGGGAAAGCAAGAGAGGAGAGGTTTCCCCTGCAGGGCTGTGTGTGACTGGCTGTGTGCTCCTGTTCTGTTAGGCGGCCGTGGCTGGTTAAATAAACAATCCTAATTGGCTGTGGAGCCCCACTAGTCTGGGGTTTCGCTTGCTTTCATCCTCGGGAAGCTGCTGGGAAGCTGTGGGAGAGCTGAGGTGAGGCATCGTGATAAACACACATGTGCTCAATGACGCACACTCATGAGAGCTTGCAAACAGACGTGCATAAATAAGGTGAACCTTAAACATCCACAGGCTCCGTCTTTGTCTCTTCGTTCTCTTTCTGTCAAATGTAAATCGTGATACACGAGAACTTGTGAGTGAGCTCTTAGGAGTGGCCTCCCCTGCACGGAGCTGAGCTCACAGGGGTTATATGGCCACCTGCTCAAGATGGGAATGAGCAATGCGCCCCACACGCGCACTTGCCTGTGCTTACTTAAATAGATGTACACTCAGACAATTTGCACATTCAAAGATATGATTCATACCGCAGAAATACAGACACTCAGACAAACAACTGAAAACTCCTGGATGTGGCTGACACTGCCAAAGGCCAGATGACTAAGTACACTACATTACGACACACAACGCTGGATCAAATACAGCTCAGCAGACTTCATCCGTCACGGACCATTAGATTCATCTGCTGAGGTTTGGTGAAGAGATTAATGATCTCCTCTTAACAGCAACAGCGCAACTGCAAAGTTTTGCAATATTAGAGACATCTAGTGGTGCAAATGAGTGAAACCTCTTGTTTTGTTACCCATGTGCCTGCTGTTGAAGGGAGCCATCACACTAAGTGGCTAATTCCCGGGTGACATCATGATGTTTCACACCTTCTCTGAGGCAAAGAAAATCAAGCATATGGGTTATGCTGAAATCTGTGACGACTGGAAACCTGGAATCTCCAAATTAGGAGGAAAAAAAAAAGTCAGAAGCAAGAAGTGAGACAACTTCTCTGTCTCTATTTTGATGTCATTGGCCAAAATCTTTTGGCACATTTTTAGCCCTTCAGCGACTGTTAAGCAGACTGGATGAGAGCGGTCACAAACAGACTGAACGAAACAAACAGAATGAAAATGACTCGTATTTTCCACATTGAATGAGAAAGCACCTTTTGGGAGCAGTTGCTACTGTTATGTCACATCAGATATGACTACAAAAAAAAAAAAAAAAAAAAGAAAGAGAGAAAGAAAAGGACGGTGCTGTGGATTTGCTTTAGATGAAAGACGAAGTTTCAACAGAAAACGATTGAACTGGGCTGTCATTCCGCACATAGTTTTTGGAATCACCTAAGAGAATGACAAGTTTTTTACCTTGCTTCTCTGCTCCCACAGCCAAACTTTGCTGCACTGGTTAAAGCATATGGTGGGAACTTGGCAACAAAGAGTACTCTAAGAAAAGAGAAGGCCCTTAAATACTAAAGACCACATTTTCACTGTGATGGAAATGTGTTGTCTGCGAGAAAGAAAGCAGAAAAGAGAGACTCTTTTCTCTCACGACTCTGGCCCTTTGCCCAGTAAGGCTGGAGAGAGGGGATTGTGAAAGTGGTTGTCACAGCGGAGAGCAGGAGCACAAAGAAAAGGAGATGAGGTTGGGAGAAGAGAGATTTGTTCTCTCCATTTCTCTGCTGTCAGCATCTGTTTTTTTGGCTGGGTTCAAAGAATGAAGGAAAAGGCAGTTTGGCTGATTTAAAAAAAAGAAAAATTAAAGCAAATCAAATATTTTGTGTTGTGATCTTGTGTCTTATCGGTATCCACTACATGTAGACAATTTTAAAAGACCACCAGTAACCACCAGTTGTTACAAGAAGTGGTGGATAGAGTAAGCGCGCTAATGAGCAGATGTTTAAAAAGTATGATGTTTATTATCGAAAGCATTATCTGAAACTGGACTAATAAAGTCCACTAACATCCACCAAAGTCTGGTGGGGAGGGAGAAGTTATGGTTCAGTCCGGCTTCAAAAAGATTAGAGTAATCACAGTATTTATCATCTCCAGAAGTGTAGCCTAAACAAGACACCCAGGTGCAGATGTTCATTGTCTTGATTCTGTGTTTGGAGTTGCAGCAGGCCCCCAAAGGCCCCCAAAAACTCATTTTTAAAAGCACATTTCTACTGAGCAAACTGATTCACATGGAGTCTTTGAAACTGAGCACCATCTAGCAGATGCAAGACATAATGCAGTAATGTTGTCTGTCTTCACAACAGCTTGCAGCTTAAAAACTCATTCTCCTGCAGCGCTGACTCCTTTGTAATCTGAAGTCAGAGTTTGTGATCCACCGCAGCCTGCCATCTTTTTCCACTGCATTAGTCTTAAAGGGTCATTGATTAGATCATGTCTGGTATCAGATCACTGAGGGTAAAGGGAAAGGAATCAGTCAAGTAAGTGTTCATGTATTTCGAAGAAACATTCCAGCTAATGCTGGAAATATAACACTGAGTTTTGTTTATTTTAGCTATTTATATTTTTACTTTCTGTAAAATACACCAGGAGGAAGACATTACTCTGTCCTCTTTGAATAAGTGCTATTACTTTTCACCAGGTTACAAAGTCTTGCACAATTTTCCCAGCAGCTATATGTGAGGATGACTGTTGTCCCGTTCACTCATTTATAAAAGTTGTGTATGCATCAAACAAGGCCGGAAAAGTTGCATAAGTCACTTTCCATGCAAAGGTTGTGATCTTTAAAAATAAACTTGACAGGAGAATGTACGCATATGCTGACAAACTCTGATCCTGGCACACAAATGTTTTGGAGATGGTGGAAACTGGAGCCCCGGATGGTGAATTGTAGCCATGTTCATCTTGTATGTTTAATTAAATTTTATATCAGACTTGTAGCTGCTAACTGTAAGCATAATAAACATAAACAGCCTAGCCTGCAGTTTCGTAGTTGTGTTCCTGTAGCTGTAGCTGTAACTGTTGCATAGTTACAGTGTCCCAGAAGTGCAGTACGTTCATATATCATACCTCCATCGTCTAGTGATATACTGGAGTGGTACTAGTATATCACTCACACAATCTTGACCACTCTCCAGTTTCTGGAAACCTGTTTTTTGCAGTGGTAGTTGACCAACCAGTATCTGTTTGATATGATTAACAATAATTGTCATCCAAGAGCCCCTTATGTGTATATCATACAGCTAAATAATATTCTCTTTTTATTTTCTATCCTAGGTCTGGGTTATCACATCAGTCCCTAAACACACCAATGTCTGCTGTTTTTGATGGCATTATTATGACAAGTCAATTAAAAGGCAATTTAACGCAACGTCTACACCGGCAGACCAGAAGGTGGAGCGTGATGGCTGGCTCATTGGTAGGTAAATAATAGTAGAAATTCTAGACTTCACAGTGGACAGTGGCTACCCCCGAGACGTTGGCTGTCCACCCTGTTCAGTCTCACAGTGCAGGACTAGAGGTGTGCTTTAATGTGGCCCATACTAATGCCTGCTCCATTGTGAACCAAGTCATTGGCCTCCTGAAAAACTGGTAGAACTATTTAGATGTCTCTGAGGGCAGAGTGCTGGACCACCCAACAAAGGTGAGCAAGATCATAATGGTGTGTGGTGGTCTGCACAACGTGGTACTGAGGAATGTCATTCCTTTCCTGCTGAGCCTCCTATTCCCACAGCATGAGGAATACCCAGCATGAATTTCAACAGAAACAAGACTCTGTGAAGATGTTATGCAGTCCTTGTAAAAAGATGGCAAATTTTGTGTTTTGTTTGTTGTTGTTTTTAGCTCAAATTTAAGACATCCCATCAAAGATGCTACTCATCTTTGCAGTATCTGGAGTTCATCTCTGACTTCATTATTACCGTTCGTACTACGTTGGCAGGACGGTGTCGGTCAGTACCCAGCCACTTCCAGGTGTGCCTTGTGCTCAGGACGCCCTTGTGTTTTGGGAAAGCCAGACTCCCTGCAGTCACATTGCCAGGATTCGCAGTTCTGGGATCCTCTTCTCCACCTACCGCTTCCAACTCTAGAGTAACTGGGGCCACAACACAAAGCTTAAGTCAACTGTGCCTTTTCACAAGTCTCATTTAAATATTTAATTTACCAATTTAATAAACAGAACTGTACTTAACAGTTCTCCTCTATGACACTAGCCACACAAGCTCTCAACTATAGAGGGTATTCTTGTATCCAGCGGTAACGGATGTGCCCTTGCATCGTCAGACACTCTCTGACGATGGCATGCTGGTCTCCTCTTTGCTTCCACTTTCAGAGCCGATCACTTTTATTTTATTCAGTTCTTTTAAACCTCTGGGGTTTGTCTTTTGTGATGCTGGCTTTTTTTAATTTTTTTTTAAAATTAAAGATCCAGTGCACAGTTTTATAAATGACCACTGTAGTCCTGACAAAGCTGTGACTGAGCTGTGACATCTTCCACTTCTAACACAAGGAACAGTGGAAAAACATTTAAATATTAGTTACTCTGAAACATGAGCCCATTTGTAGATTTAATGGCTCATGATAAGTAATTAAATCACCTGTATTTTGACATGTTCCTCAGCTACATGCCACTTTCCAAAACAAATGCATCACTGCAACTTTGCACAAAATGTCACCTTGTTGGAAGTGCTTAGCTGCTAACTCAAAGATACGAATCACATTTACAATTTAAAACATGTCAATTTGGAAATTTAAAACTTTTTTTTTACCTATTGCAAAATTCAATTTGTACTTTCCATCCACTGAATGATTAACTAAAAACCATTCAAATTTATGAAATGCTTAACAGCTATGGATTTTGGACAGTAAATCTGTTCTAATAGTACTAATGATGAAATGATGATGGTCAAAAATTGTTCAGACAATTGCCAATCCATTTATACAAACAGCTAAAATAACTTATTATTTTTAAATGCCCAGCACTCTCATCCAACAATCCTTTGAAAATTTAAAGAGGACATTTTTATAACATAAGCCATTCTTCGCAGGTCGGTACCACAAAGCTTTAATACCAGTTTCAAAAGATGCAGCAACTGTGGAAGAAAGCAAAAGAAAGTCCAAATGTCTTACACCACCTCCTCAAAGGTGGATCTGAACGGAACCATACAAAACTCAAAAGGTCAAAATGGTGCTGTTGTACCCTTTCTGCGGTATTTTGACCAAAGCACGTCACATGCATTTCATGAAGAGGTCAGGAAACTGTCAATTTGTTAAAAGGGGTTGAAGCAGTTCATTAAACAGCTGAATGTAAAGATGGCTCAGAACCAAGCACAGCAGCTTTGCTTTCCTACTGTATCCCTCCAACTTCCTTCCATCGCCTCCAACGCCACCTCCTTCCTCTGACTACTGGCTCACACTCAGCACTTACACTCTTGCTCGCGTGACCAACACACCCCAGGAATCCACACAAGCCACAAGAGGAGATTTTGTGTCCATATGTAAGCATGTGCGTGTGTGTGTGCTTGTGTGTGTGTGTGCTTGTGGGGAATTAAAGGCTCCTTACACAAGCTACGCATATGTCAAGGCACCTCATGTATCAGACGGCACCTCTGCTCACAAGAGCAAAATGAACAGGGGACAAGGGGCTTTCCTACCTTGGCACAAATGGGCTGCTCACATAGCATGCAGGCACACAGAAAGGTACTTACACACACACACACACACACACACACACACACACACACACAAACAAGTTAAAGGTCAGAACCTGTAACGACAATACTGCCTCTTGACAGCTGGAACATCCTACTGTACGTGTAAATGTGTTTGCCAAGGGCTGAGAGTAAAAGCTCCAAAACATAATTTCCCACTGATGTCGAGAAAAATAGACATATGGACACGCAAACACATGTACACAGCAAGAGGTGACGATGAAAGGAGAAGGGGGATTTTGAGCACTGAATGAAATTTGAAGGCAGAGTTGTAAATAAAGAGCAGGATTATTTGATAGGGGTCAGGGTGGGCGGCAATCACTTTTTCCAAGGTTCTCTCTGAAGATGTCATGTCATGAGCATTTCCCTGGCAGCAAGAGAAAAAGAAAGAGGGAGTGAGGAGAGGGAGAGGGTGAGGGCGCGCTTCTTCCGAATGCGGCAGGCAGCCAACAACAACAGCCGACTCCAGTAGGTCGGCACAGGAAGGAGGGAGGTGGGGAGGAGTGTGGTGTGTGTGTGTGTTTTTTAGAGGGTGTGTATGAGCGTGTGTGTTTGGGGTGGGGGGTGGGGGGTGGGGGGCTGTTAAAGCTCTTATGTGTGCACCCTGCTCTCCTCAAGCGTTGCCGTTTGTTTTTTGGCGAGCCAGAGGGCCTTCTGCTGGACCTGTCCCAGAGGAGTCGTTACACCACATTCCTTTTCCATTATTCCTGGCGTCTCTTTACGAGCAGCACCATCCCCGGATTCGCCTGGCCTTTCCTCTCGCCCCTGATGTCCTGTGTTTTCAACCTTGTCATTATTTTTTGGTTATTGGATGCCTCTGCCAAGGCATAAGATTGTGACGTGCCAGAGAGACGGAGTGGGGAGGGGGCAGGTTTCTGCTACAACCGTGAAGCCTGCCTGAGTGTGTGCATGCAAGTGTGTGTGAGCCAGTTGGTCTCAACAGTTTCCTTCTTATTCCTAAATTATGTATCGTCATTATTTAAATCACTATAGCTTCTAAGCTCTACAAAAGGCGAGTCAGACATTAAAATTGTTACACGTGCTCGCAGCCGTAAAACTGAATCTGATACAGAGAACAGGTGTCCATGTGGGTCACAGCAGAACTCCTCTGGGGTAACTTATCACTTCTCCACGCGTTCACTCTTTCTACCTCTCCCTCTCTTCTCTGTCTCCTCATTGCTTTCTCTCCTCCATTGAAATGTTCTCTTCGTCTTTCCTCTGTGGAGTCTTCCTCTGCTGGGTCTCGTTGACCTGCAGAGGGAAGGATGTTCATCAGAAGTATGTCATGAGTTTTCAAAGTCTCAAATGGGAGAGGTCAGGAGCTGCAGTCCCTAGAGGGACCTCATGACTGACTGACAAGTACAGGTGAAAGTGGCTTGGGTCGTCCTGAGGACACACACACACACACAAACATGTGCACACACATATACACATATACAGGCTCCAGCTAGGCTATGCATCTGTGGGAAAGAGGGGAAAGGTCAGCTACAGCTGTGATGGGGTTCACTACGAGGGAAAGTAGAAGCTTCCTGACCTAAATGTCATGTGGTGAGATCACATGACCGCATTTGCCTCACTCAATACTATCATGTCAGTTCTTTCTATCCTGAGCAGGGTTAAACAGACTGAACTGAAAACTGAATCACTAGTGGTCCAGTCTGCTGTATGAGTCTTTCTTGTATAGAGGAAACACATTCCTGAGTGACACCTCTGACCTTGAAAGAGAGTTAAGAGATTCTACATACTAAATGTGTAAAAAAACAACAAAGAAAAACAAGGAGCAAGTTACAGATGATGCATGCATGAACCCCAGTTTTTTTGTTTTTGTTTTTTTAGGTCATGGACAAAAGAGATAATTAAACAACTTTTTCAAACCTCAGATTTTGGAATACGTCATTGTCAAGTTGACATGTGTCAAAAACATCATGAAAATTCACATGGCTGAGTAGCTGAGAGCCCACGTTCTATTTCTTTATTAATTGTAACCTGCTTCACTGCCCCTGTGATGACTCTCCATCAAGGAACTAAATTCCTGACTCTGGCTTGATTTACGTACTGAGTCACCTCCCTGTAATGGTGTGTACACCCTTACTTCCTCCCAGGCAGGATACAGGGCTGCAGCTGGCAGCTAAACATGGCTGTTATTTCTGGCATCAAAAGGTATCTGCTGCTTTCAAATCTTAACAAACAAATGGCACCTATAAGCAGAGAGGACACATCAGGGATCTTTCTCTCACAGCTTCCCCTGAAAAAAATCTCTTCTACTTCAACATTGTTCATATGTTAAAAAGAAAAAAGATGATTATTAATTCAGGTTTTTTTGTGTATGTATGTGTGTATATATATATACATATATATATATATATCTTTTTTTTATATGCAACAGGTCTTCAAAATTACAAAGCAAACCAGCAGCAATAAATAAATAAAAAACAATCAACATTTAAACCATCATGTGGCTGATTTAACTATCAAACAAAACAACATAAGCAGCTGGACCAATCAACAGAATTGGAGCTGGGCTTTAAAGAGACAGGACCTACTGCTACATGTAGTCTTTTGGACAGAGGGGGACAGGAGAAGCTGAAGTAATGTACAGTATTAGATTATACTTTTTTTAAAACAAAAAAAAAAACAAAAAAAAAAAACATAGAAACCTGTCATAGTGCCTTCCCAACAAAATGAAGAATCTCTGAAGTAATATAATGCAGATTCTTCAATACATTTAATTATTACTAAGCAAGATATAAAGATGAGTCTTTGCAATATTATGTCACCCAAACATAGGGATCAAATTTAGACTAGGTATCACAGTATTGATTGTAATTACGCTGAACATATTTTACCCTAATTAAAAGTCAAATAGCAATGGTGGTATAATAATCACTCGCAACCATAAAAAGACTGGTGCTGGGGTGGCTGTGACTTTGTGTCATCAATCGCAGGGTTGATCCTTGCCAGAGAGTGAATCCTACATTGCCTCTGGTAAAGATACTGGTGTGTGAAAGCATGTGTATGTTTGAGGAAAAAGCACTAGACATACAGGGTAAGATGCTTTATATTATTTTATGAGACCTCTAAAGCTCTTTTGCAGATGTTAAAAAGGACCGTATAACTGAGGACTGTTTGCCAGGTTGCAGACATAACAGTTACTGGTACCGCTGCTCTGTGCTGCTGTGTTACTACCCCTAAGTGGAAATTATGAACTTGGAGATTATCAAATTTTGGTTCATTTCACAGCACCTTTTCAGTCGCAAAAATGGGAAATTAGAGGCTGAGCACAAACATTAGGTTTTTATTTAATTGTTTTGTGAATTAAAAAAAATTAATAAGTCTTTTATTTTATTATGCTTTTTCTTTTCTTCTTCTGTGGCATAGTTACAAACATGCAAATTCAATGTAAAAAAAGAGAATAGAACAGGCACATCCTGCAATAAATAAAAGAGGGACACAAAGGCAGCTCAGACTAAGAAATGTGCAAACTGGTAAGGTTATTGTGGTTCATAGTGTTCATAATAGCTGAGGAGAGTCCCTTCCATGCATTGACAGTGTTGCATTGTTCAATTTTGCAGTTTTTTCTTCTAAATAGGTAATGCATAGTAAAGACCTGGCCCAGAAACATTTAAGGTCCAAGCTAGGCTCAAAATATAACCTGAGAATGGCAATTGGCAACAGTGAGGCCATCAAATAAAAGTCTCTTTTTACATAAAGAAAGGTCCAGTTAGGAGGAGAAAATGTCTTGTCCTTAGTAGGAACTGACCTGTTGTTATTAACAAACTAGCCAATGCCACACTCACTGGTATTGAGCTACAGTAAAGCACCACTCATGCTGTGGGACTAGAAAAAAATGCAGACAAAGCAGCTCCATCATGTGCACAACTTGTGTAAAAGTAATACTTATACTTACTAATGTAATACTTATTTTAGTCAGCAACAGTTTTCATGAATAAAAAACAAGCGTAAATGTGGCAGGTTTTTTTTTTTTTTGGAGTAGGAACCTTTGACAGAAACTCCTGTGTAATGTGTACGGAGGAATTCCAAGTGAACAACAAAGCTTTTTATTAAAATATCGTCTGAATTAAAGTCAATAAAAACTTACTGTGTTGCTTTCAGTTGCATTGCTGAAACTGAAAACCAATTGCAGGAGTGAGATGTAATCACAAAACATTAAAAAAACAACTGTCAAACATGTCTAGAAGCGAAGATTCTGGAAATTCTGATCACGGAAGACTGCTTTTGGACAGATTGCTTTACCTTCATCAGGATTTATATGGTCGTGTCACTGAGTAGTTTCACAGAACAGATGAAGAGTATTAATAATCTTAGCTCAATTTATAGCTTTAATGCTTCCATTTGCTGTGCACATCAGTTACAAACATTTTTTTTTCTGTTTGTAAAAGTTATAATGTCAATACTTGAATCCAGTCCGTAAAAAAGACTGGACTAGGATTTGTAAAAGTTTACAGTTTGCTAAATACTCCAATTCTAAATGAGTAAAACATTAGCAGTGTCTGTTTTTAATAGTTTCCTCTGAGATGTCAAGTTCTCAGGTGGTGTCTCTGGTGATGTGTGGAGTCCTGCAGTGTAACTGTAAAGTAATGCCTCCCATATGGCTGTGAAAGCAATGGGACATGTAATAGCCTGCAGTAATGAATACAAACCAACAACGTATATGCCTGCGCTGCATGCGCACAACTGTTAAGTTCAACGATTGCACAGAACATAACGTGGAATCCGGTATGTACAGTCTTTATCACAATATCAAACAAGGGGCAATGGGAAAACCAGTTTTATTGATTGCCACATGTATTGGCAGGTGCTGTGACTTCCCCTCTTTCATCCTCCATTCTCGACGTTATCGCACACACACAGATGCACACACACACACACACACTGCTTTCTCTGTCATCGCCTTCCTCTGACAGCCTCCTTGAGGCCCTATACGCTGCTCAACAAGAGGTTTTCATTCACATGTCTCATAAACTGCATTCCCTTTCTCCTCAGTCTCCTCTGTCCTTACCGCAGCACACACACATCGTCTGCCACTACAAAAACAAAAGCTATGACCTCAGAAAGACCTCACTTATGAGAAGAAGGATTTATGATCATTTGTTAAAAGGATTTTCCAAAATCTGACAAAGTGAAAGTGTCCAAAAGTCAAAGTTGTTTCCAAGTGTACAGTCCATTTTATTTGTACAGTAATGTTATTTATTTGTTTACTATTTTATCCCTTGTTGCAAGCAAACAATGATGCTATAGCTAGATTTCTGCAGGCTTGGTCTTTATTTCTTTATTTGTTTTCCGTCTTTAGCTTTCTGTGTTTTTCTTTATTCTCCCTCTCATGGCTGCACGGGAGGTTGGGTGGGTGGGGTGGGGTGGGGGGTGGGGGGTGTTTAGGGGGGATTCCACATGATGCAGTACCGAGAGTTGACAGTGCAAGGCAGTATTGTCAGTCTGAGCTGCTGCTCATCAGGGTTGTGTGTGTTGGAACCTTGAGTGACAAAAGTAATTTGTACATAAATCACAACTTTCATGTCTTGATTAAACAATGGGAAACTCAGCCTTTTGGCTCTTGCTTTTCCTGCTGTCGTCTTTCTGTGCGACTGAATGAGCATCATTTAGGATTTCCCTTGTCGCTGTTGAAGGGAATTCCCGGATTCCTGGAGGAAAGCAGGCTGAACCGGTTTGAGGTATGAAGAAGTTTGGTGGGCTGATTAAACCTCCTGTACTTCCACGTGGTTTGGAGGCTGACGAGGATCATATAGAAGAAGAAAGGTAGCGGGGATGGGTAGAGGTAGGAGGAGGAGGAGGTATTCCCTGTCTCTCTGACGTCAGCAGATCATTGGACTGCAGCCGAGACCGAGCACAAAGTGGAGCGTGTGCACAGTCATAACAGTTCATGTGTGCGCCAACATCAGATTATGTGACTTTTTGAAGCCTGATTAATTTCCTCTCCGTCCTGCCTTTGTTTTAGCGTTTAAAGGGACAGATACAAGGCACTGGATAGATAGATAGATAGATAGATAGATAGATAGATAGATAGATAGATAGATAGATAGATAGATAGATAGATAGAT